>CABEEJ010007075.1:0-33972 GCA_901482245.1 Timema douglasi | reverse complement strand
AAGCCGATTTAAAATCCATAGAACGGTTTTGTCACAATCTTTTATTTAGTTTTACCATGTAAACAAGTGTTGACCGGCCTCTTAAGCTGCGGCCAAAACAAACGGATCGGTTAAATAGAACGTCCAGGCAGGGCGGAAAGGGGTTACTGCTGCGAAAAAACAAAACTCATGTCTAATTCTTGAAAATCAATATTGAAGAAGCGCCCTGAATAATCTGGATGACCCCGGCCAATACTATAATGTACATAGTTCGTTTTTATCCTGATTGGGTTAGGGAAGGAAAGCCTCACACCTTTAATAGATGAGCAAACACGTCTGAGAATGAAGACATTTACTTACAAACGGACTACAGCGGAGAGAGACTTTCTGCGAGCGGTAAAGTTTGTAAAGTTACACACTTTCTTGTTGGCACCCGTTCATTTATTGCTCAACCACCAACCATCTTTCCTACGGGCACTCATTTTCTTTTCAAAAGTCATGAACTAAAGGTTGTTTTTTTAAGTCATTTAGGTACGTAATTTTTAGCAAACAAAAAGAAAAAGAATAAGTTTATTGTAAAATCTTCAAAAATGTTTTCAAACAATAAACATGATGTATACACACACTCACACACGTCCATTGTCTCGGAAATATGAAAGAATATTTTTTGCCCAAAACAAAATTTGAAGCTTTCTAACGAACGGCTTTTCATATAAAAATTGTGTGTGGCTCGAATTAAAATATAAATGAACTAATTCACGAATCAAACACAGAACCATTCGATTTATCAGTTCAGAACGGAATCCAAATAAGTGATATCTTGATAAACAAAGATGGTTTTTTTTTTCTTAAATGGTTCCTCGCCCTTTTACTCGCAAATCGGGGTTTATTCCTGAACATGTAATATGGAAGTGTTTAAATAAATCACACACACAAATAAACGCTAGCTCATACTAAATAAATTGAAATAAGGTTGGAATTAATGTATAGATCAGTTTTAAATATATAAAGTTATCATATTCTGAAAATTGAAAAATGACACCTAGACACGGGAATTGAACCCAGGACCTTTGGCTTAGTACGCCAATGCTATGACCACTGAGATATCCATGAATAGCCCCATTCTCAGGAGCATTCTTCACTCAGAATTTAAGGTAGAGTCTGTGATGGACGTGCAGAAATCGTCGGCTACAAATGTGTGATTTATTAATATCAGATAACTCGGTAGTTATCTTATTGCGGCCACTTGTACAATTATTATAATTGTGAGGGATCGCGTATTTAAGAATCAAATAGCCACAGCTATTCGATTCTCATGTAGAGTTATACCCCGATTTTGGTTGGAAGAACAGTAGAGAAAACAAAAACATATTTCTTTGCTGCCAACATAGACAGTATTTCTTTATTTTATTGGTGTTATTTTATAGGTATTGATAATATCTACCAAATGTGATAGCTTCAAATAACATGACTTCATGTATGAATTTATTAAAATGGTTTTAGTAACTTTAGTAACTAACTTCTACTGTTCTTCCTATCAAAATCATACTATAGTTGATACATTATTGAAATGAAAATATTTTTACATGTAACAAAATTATGAGAATGTTACATCAAAATAGTACTAAGGTTATAAGTGACACTTTAGAGATGCATTGGTTTGAATTTAGTGTTTATATCACTTCGAAAAGCGTTAGAGAAGTGTTTAAACCAGTATCCTCCAATCAGGGATTTGAATCAAAATGTTTATCAAGTTCTGTTCTTATCCCGGTTCATCCAATAAACATTTAAAAATTATGTTATGGTTTCAGTTTGATAAAAAATAAAAGCTCAGGTTCCTTCAAATTGGTATTCAATAATGTGTTTACCATTAATTAGGCCCTATAAATAGTGTTAATAGAAAAATACATTATAATATAATATACCACAATATATATAAATGAATAAAAAAACTGGTTTCAGACAAATGTAGAAAACAAAAGCAACAATTATAAAAAATTAATTAGAACGTAACGAAAAAATACTGGAAGAAAAAAACCACTGAAGATATTTTTCTCGACAGCTTTCAACACACCCTTTGCCAACCCTGGCATTTCATCTCATAGGATAAAGTTTTATTCGCACCTAGCAGACACCATGAGAATTGTTTTTAAAAATTCACACCTTGTCTTGAAGCCAAAGTTTCCCTTTCCAAGTTCCTGGAACATGAATAAAACTTTCCCTCAAACATTCACTGGGCAACATTTAGACCTCACTCCAGCACCCACGTCACTACTCCAGTTTCCCTAAAATTGGTTTAAAAAACGCTAGGGTTGAAACTTTATTTACTTGGATAAAAACAGGGCGAGGACATATCACGCTACCAAAAAACAAAATGATAAAATTAGATAAACAACAAATCCAAGCAACTAGACAAGATTTGTGTTTTAATTGGCAGTGTACAAGTTATTTAATTAAGGAAAAAACTAATATTCAGAGATTTATAAAAAATAGCTTAGCATAATATTTTTTAAATTAGTTGTGAATATATGAATTAACGTTTACTAATGTTGAATTATCTTCCGTAAAAGTAGTCGGATTCAGTGCACATAAGGAAAAAGTTAATCAAGCCTCAAAATGTTTAAAAAATATATTAGTTAGTCTTAACGTTAATAAGCTGTTGTAAAACTCTGACGTGTTGTGTTGTCTGCGTAGTTTCTCCTATCCGATAGATAGTACCTATTGTGAATATATGATATATGTTTGATCTCTACAGTGGAGGTTTCAGTTCATGTTTTAAACGGACAGGTCACCTTTAGTTGCTATTTGGTCACAAACGAGCGACTCTCGACCCAAACTGTGGTCGCACATAAATCCCCGCGACACATCGATTAGTTGCGACCGTAGCCGATACAGGAGTATTTATGGGTAGTCGAAGGGGTTCACCTAATGAAGACGAAACCCGTGGCCTCCTCACCCGGGCGAGACTAGAGCCTCGCACTTACCCTTGTAAAATATTGATTTGGAGCGCGACCAGGCGATGGACATCACCGTTAGCCATGGCCTGGATTCAAACAAGAGGTGAGTCAAGTTACAACCTCCCACGTGAGTCACAGTCAAGACAGTTATGGATCAGCCCGAACATTTAAAAACAGAGTTACAAGCTGGCAGATAACGTAGTAAGCTAAAGTGGAGTGTACCCCCCTCAGGCCAAAGAGGCCGAGGGGAAGTTAACAACCCCGAAAGAGGAGGTGGAAATGATATACACAATACAGTGGTGGAGAGTATCGAGTGTGGGCCTTTCTTTAAAATGTATCAAACATGACAACACACTCAAGTTTATATTAGTAGTTAAAATAGATTGTACTACCCGTCATAGCCAACAACTAGATATAGAAAGTTTAATCGATGTAAGCGCCTTGTGAAGGGTTCTCATGCAAGTAGTCTGCTAGTCGTACAAAGAACGTTGCATTTGCATATAGTTACCTTTTTTTTAATATCAAGGATATATTTTATTAGTCACAGTAAAATTTACTAACATATTTTAATATAATTTCAATATGTTTAAAGTAAAGCTATAAGTAGGTGTTCTAAGAAAAAAAAATTGACTGTTTTTTTCATAAAAAATACTTTTCTTATAAATTTTTTAAAAAACAGTGTTTAAAGAAGTTATTTTTAACCTCGAATTTTCAATAATCAATCACTAATTCAAATTAGGAAACTAATAGTGAATTAATAGTTTCACGAAAAACAAATATATAAAGTAATGATTAGTATATAAAACTTGGCATACAGCTTTTTCAACCAAATTAATCATTCGAGCCATTTTTAAAATAAAAATATGTTTAATATGTAGTCTGTAAATTACCCTTAAACGAATTTTTTCCCAGAAAAATAAGTATACAATGATTTTAATCTGGTTAAAAACTCCCCAGATACATAATGTGAACCAAATTTGCAACCTCCTTCCTAACCCTAAATAACTTGAAGGTTCAAAATGTAACAAACAAACAAAATAATCAGAGTGGGGCGCACGAGTCGAGCACGGTTAAAATGGTCTGAGAACAAATGAGTGTTACTCGGCGACTCGCAACCCACCTGGTGGCGGAAATTAAGAAACGGCAACTACTGTCCTCATTAGTTTATAATAGAAGTGATGCAATATTATAGCTTAGAATTTTCATAAATAGGAAAAGACAGGGATTCCAAAATTAAAGTTTAAGATAAATGTGGTGTTACAATTTAATTTTAAGCATTAGTTATTGTTACAGCAAATAAAAATATTTTATATCCTTCATCCAAGAAAAGTGATATTTAAATATATACAAAAATGTATTTATATTCAAGAAAAAAATCTTAAGTAAGCCTAAGCTGATATGTAGGGTTTACTTTAAACTTTAATCGATCCAAGTTCCTCATGGTAACTATATAAACTGTGCTTTAAAAGTTAGCTTAATAAATTTGATGTTATCTTCACACACACATTTGGAGGTTATAAATATTATGAATACGATAAACCAATATTAAGTCCCAAATAAATTATTTGCCCAGGGACCAACAACAATGACTGGTACAAATAGTCGAAGAATTACATCCTACTGCTTTGAGAAGAATCCATGGTTAACACAAGCTCAAGATGAGTTCCTAACCTTTAGCATAAGTCAAGCTATATGTGCAAGATACCTTTAAATTAAATATATATATGTCCCTCAAAAAGTCTCAAACATAACGAGAACTATTTAAGGTTTTCATAATTTTCGGGAACGTACTTTGACAAAAGAATATCAAGTTGTTAGGAGCCTAAGTGGCAAACATTAAGTTTATGGTAAACTTTGTTTAACGACCTAACTCAATACGACTAACAGCATTATATAATTAGCAAACATTTAAGTTTTAATTTGATTCATCGAAAACAAATATTGTATTATAGTAAAGTTCGTACTAAAGTTTATTTCCGTATTATAGAGTTTTTGCTAATTTATTTTCCTTCAAAAGCTATCCATCCATCATGATAATGAAAGTTTAAAAGTACATTACCATTTTAGAGAATTTGGAAAATTATTCTCAAACAAGAGGTGACGGTTTAGTTGTCAATTTCCACATCAACATCTTTGGAAAAATAATATCCTATACTATCAAGTCTTCCAACGAAGCATTAAAAAAAATTAAAAAAATTGAGTAATATGTCCAAAAGGAATTTTTTTTTTTTTTAGATTTATAAATATAAGTTTAAAAATTATTTTGAAGCCGAAACGGAATTTAGCTTACATTCTCTTAACACCTCGTAGCTCGACGCTACCCACGTAGTTCAAACAGAACGAGTCCCAATAGTGCTCTTCACTTGGCTAAACGACGTCCCATGTTCGATTCCCGTAATGTATTCGAAAACGACTCAGATACGGCTAATCCCCGTAACTATAAATTCATTCCCCAAGCTTCACCTTTCATATACACATTGAAAATCGTTGCTTTCTCATTTTTAATCGAGATAGGTAAAAAATTCAGATTTTAATAGAACTTTTTAAAGGAACTCAAAGTTGCATTCATCAGAGAGAAGTAAAAAAAAACTAGTCAATATTATTTATATTTATTTTAGATCAGGCACAAGGCTTATCGTTTAATTCCACTTGAACAAATTATTACTCACATCACTTTCACAAAATCATAGCTTCAATATGGCGACCGACGAATTTAAACCATGATTCACGATGATGCACCCACGCAGTAGATAAACATATTTTATTAAGTAAAATATTTCGAAATACGATAGAATGATCAAAAATAATGTATAATATATAAATATATATAAATGACAAGTATTTTCTCTTTTCCTAGTGAATGCTATGCCTGTTATTTTAAATGTATCTAAAGTATAACATCTAAGTAAAAAACAGGGATATATTACAAGAAGTGTTGGCAACCCACAACCTAACATATAATCATTTAACTGTCATCCAGGTTAAAACCCATCATGAACAGACTTTACAAGGGTTTCCTTGTCTGTGACCCAGCCCTTTCTGTTTTTATAAATATTTGTGAATTTGTATTAACTTACTGAGAACACTACTCGCTTGGGAGCCTCGGTAATAATCAATAGCATGGGGTTATTAGAGATACTTAAATAAATTCAATTATCAAATTATCTTATCTTCTCAAAGTTTTCGTTTCGGGCAGTTAGTAAGTCCTCATAAACTAACAATATAACTATGGTAGTTAACGTTAACGCCATGTTATATGTTATAGGCCTAGCATCGTAGTGCGATACACGATAGTTTGCAAGTTGTATAAGGTTAAAACATGGTGTTTGGAGGCGAGTATCAAAAACTTACGACTGTAAACTTTCTTCGTGATCAAAGGTTATCAATAAAACCAACATTGTCTCCAACAGCCTTTCCCGGTTTCTAACCCTAAACGTCAAAAAGGTTTACAATTTTATTTCGTTTTATTCCTCCACTCGGTTCGCCGCCTTTTCTCGGGATTGTTGTGGAAACTCACAAAAAACTAAAAAACGAACGAATGATCGTAGATCTATCTTCTCTCGGCTCACCTAAGCTCTCCTAATGTATATCGGTGCTGAAGTGAGAGAGAGAGGAATCTTATGATTGATGTCCTAGGACGCCGCGCACGTCCACCAGTAGTGGATATTGTCGCCACAGGACCTCACGTAGTGGCGCGCTGAAGGGGGAGCATCGGAAAACATTCAGTTTTACGGCGACCCCTGATAAGCCGAGAAGGGAAGTGTAGCGTCTTGACGCCACCGGACAGACTATGGTTTGTGCGGGGGAGGGGGTTACACGAATCTTACCTCTGCCACTTGTGCATTTCGTTAAAAAAATAAACATTTTCAATAAGTTTCAATAAATCAGTCTAAGAATAGGACACAAAAAACAGGCAGTAATATGTGAAGAGCTAGAACCTAAAACAGATGGTCAAGGTCACCTTAAACGAGCCAAGATCACTCCAACAAATAACAATAAATAACGATAAACAAACGTGAAGAGAAGATTGCGTTTATGTGGTTTGGTCAACACACTTTCTTAACAAAGGAGTTTCTAACATTTAAGAAGAACTTGTTGGATTTCAGTATGTTATGGTCATGGTTAAAAATTATTATGATAAATCAATAATATTATATATAGCGTTGTAGAACGAGTCAATTGGTGAGGAAAGTATGCAAAAATTAATTAAAATTATGTAATATAAATAAGGAAAGAATAATTTAAGAATGGAATTACTTGGTTGTATTTATAAGTTTAACTCTTTAGAATGTGTTGAAAAATTGAATATAATAGCTTACATAGGCCTAATAGCATTGGCAGAGTAATTAAAAATACCATCGTAACTATAAATAGGCAATGAGATTGTTAATTTAATTAATGAGGTTACGTTACATTGTATGGATAATGTTGAAACGGATGGAGTATGCAATGATAGGGAAGTGTGGAGAAAGTTAGCGAGTGAGGATAATGTTGGAACGGATGGAGTATGCAATGATAGGGAAGTGTGGAGAAAGTTAGCGAGTGAGGATAATGTTGGAACGGATGGAGTAGGCAATGATAGGGAAGTGTGGAGAAAGTTAGCGAGTGAGGATAATGTTGAAACGGATGGAGTATGCAATGTATAGGGAAGTGTGGAGAAAGTTAGCGAGTGAGGATAATGTTGAAACGGATGGAGTAGGCAATGATAGGGAAGTGTGGAGAAAGTTATCGAGTGAGGATGGAGTAGTAGTATTTTTTTTGAGATCCATGTAATTTCTTGCCTACCCCGTAAGGAAACAGCGTGATTAGGTATGTACGTATATAGAGCAAAATGCATATTAAAATATTCCTTTAGTTTTGAAATAGTCCCCCTTTCCTTGGGTTAATTATGGAATATTCAGCTATTTAAATGAGTTAGAGAAGGTATTTAAGATTTAAAATTGAATTGGCATATTTAATGAAGTTAATTATTTAATTAGTAGTTTAGATATTAAGAAACCCTAAATGCTCTCCGATTTGGCACCGAGACGGTCATTATGTACAAATTAATAAGATTTTAATAAACTGTTTAGTACAATGGTTTGTTTTTGTGCAACAACCCTTTAATAGTGTGTCTAGCTAGCTCTCTCTGATAACCGGCATTACCAAATATAAATATCACGAATTTAGTTTGTATGTGAAAAAAACTTTATAGTGGAAAAGCTTTTTGTTCAGAACAACTAAAATAATATGTCTATTAGGCTTTTAACACAAACACAAAGCATTCAAAAGTGGTTAAGCCCATTTCCCCCCCAATTAAACCACACTAATTGTTTACCCCCAGCCCCAATGTAGATCATGAATCATGGTTGTTAGAAGAGCGTTTCAGATTGTAAGCTACTTTTGACAACCACACACCAAACAACGGCAGTAAAAACATTTCCCATACCTCTAAAATATGACAATCTTGACTCCCAAAAACCAATCAATTAAATAAAGGCCACACATCCGATAGACGTGTCTCGAGATAAAGGTTGAGATGACACAGTTTGCCCTGAGAGGTAGCAACCTGCCTTTCCACTTTGATGAGAGAGAAATGTTTCTAACTCTCATCGAGTTTAATTAATAGAAGTTAAATTAAGGAGTGGAAAAAAAATTTATCAATCATTAAGCTAATGATCCCGCCCTGAAACATAAGGGGGTTTAAATAATGTATGGCCCAATCTCGGGGCAAGAGCACGACCACAATGAATGTTTTAGAGCAGCCGGGATGAGTTCACCCCGAAGTTGTACCACCGTCTTAAAAAAACAATCAACCACTAAATATTAACGGCCTCATTCCGGATAACCTTCATCTTTATTCAGGTGTAATGAGATCACCCCAATGTATTAAACCATTGTTTTAACAAAAACATTCCAAAAAGGGTTATACATTTGCATTCCTATATTTATACGAAGAATAATGCAGTTTTATAGAAAAGGAGAACTAAGCTTTGAACTTTTTACCGCGTCTTACTACCCGTACGAGCTGTACGCTTATGAGCCAATTAAGCTTACCTAGTAAGGAGAAGGGTAGAGTTGTGAGGAAGTGTATTCGCATTTGAGGGGAGGAAGAGTTGAAAACTATTTCCAAAGAATTATTCTCAGACCACTAGATAGAGAATCAAACTCTGATAATCCCGTCTTCAGCCATCGAGTATTTTGCGATAGTGACGCCTTAAATTATTCGACCACCGAAGCGGGCATGGATATTAACACACGACATACTAGTTGACAACTAATTAATTCCCACAATTGTAAAAATGTAGCCGTTAGTCAATATGTCAGTAAATGGAGTTGTTTTATTAAGGTAAGCAGGCCGCACATATATAGATCTAGCCTCATGCTGATGTTAAGAAATTTCATTTATTTTTATTTAAATCCCATACTTAAACAAAATACAACAAATATAAGCAAAAAGAGAAAGAAAATATATAAGAGCGTGTAAAAAAATATGTTGATTAAGTAGGCATATATATTTTATATTCAAGGAAGGGGGCCCCGTTCCGATTGATCATACACATGCGCTCATCATCAGGTTATGGAACTCCGTAACTATACCTGCTAACTTAAGGGACGCACAATAATAACCATCTTCAAAGAGGGAGACAAGGCTCAGTGTGGCAACTATGGTGGAATATCCCTGCTTTCTGTTGCCAGCAAAACTCTGCCACTCAACGAAGGGTCTTTACCAGAAACACAATGTGGATTTAGACCAAACCGAGGTACAGCTAATATGATCTTCAGTGCAAGGCAAATGCAGGAGATATCCATGGAACAAAATCGCCCTCTGTACATGGCCTTCATTGATCTCGTCTGGGCCTTCGACTCGGTTAATCGAGATGTTCTTTGGAAGATCTTAGCTCTAATTGGTTGCCCCCCGAGATACATTCAGATTCTTCGCCTGCTACAGGATAACATGAATGTCACTGTTCTGAGCAATGGGCTTGGAAAACCCTTTGAGATCACAACGGGTGTCAAACAGGGATGTGTAATTTCCCCCACTCTATTCTCAATATTTTTTGGAATTATAATTTATATTAAATGGAAAACTGCCACCGAATATATAAATAGTGTACATGACGGACGGTGGCTTATTCAACCTTAGCAGACTACGAGTAAAGACAAAGAGTCAGTTCTCGAACTCCAGTAAGCAGATGACAACGTTGTTTTGGCCAACTCAGAAAAGAACTTCCAAGATATTTTGACTACATTTAATGAGGCATATACGTTAATTGGGCTGGGCATTAATATCGGAAAGACGCAAATGCTGTATCAACCTGCACTCAATTCCAACGTTGCAGCTCCTGCCATCACAACCAATGGGGAGGTCTTGCAGAACATTGAACATTTTCCTTACCTTGGCAGTCACCTATCGGCAAGCGAAAAAAATTGATTGTGAAACCCAACACCACCTAAAATGTGCCAGCGCAGCTTTTGGACGGCTGCGAGAAAGTCTTTGATAGCCATAATATCAAAACAGACCAAACTGTACGTGTACCGAACTATCATAATACCAACTCTTATTTATGGGTGTGAAGCTTAGACCACCTAAATAAGGCACCTAAAATTCTTGGAGAGGTGCCATCAGCGTTGTCTTAAGAGAATCCTCTGAGTAAACTGGCAAAACCGGCGTACTCTTAGAAGAGGCCACTACCACCAGTATTGAAGCGTTGATAATCAAGCATCAACTTCGATGGACAGGCCACGTTGTTCGAATGCACGAAACTCGACTCCCAAAACAGATGATATATTCATAGTTGAAGGATGGGCAACTAAACCTGTGGGGACAGCACAAAAGGTACAAGGACGTTCTCAAGTCCAACATGAAGTGCCTAATCGACATTGTCAACTGTGAGGCCACAGCGGCTAATCGCCCAGCATGGCGTCGGCTTGTTCATGAAGGCCAACAACACCTTTAACTACAACGACAAAGACACCATTTGACAAGCGTAATTCCCGGAAAGAGCGAATACGCTATAGGAGAGTCAACGCTCAACAACCAGTAGTTAACGGAAACAACGTATGCCAACACTGTAGGAGAGTATGTAACAACAGGATTGGTCTCTGCGGACACTTAAGAACGCACTCTCTCAACAAATGATTTTCGTGGAAGACAATCATACTCGTTAGCGAGTGATATCACATCTTCATAATTTATAAATAAATACGTGTGGTTTTATAGTGGCACCATAATATGTGTTACTAACCAGGCATACGTACACTATTAAAGAGTTTAGGGTACTAACATTTGACTTATTGGAATTATTCAAGCTCTTTTTAAAATGTTAATTTCGTTCGAAACTTATTTTTAATAGTAATATAAGTGAAACCGAAAAATGAAAGCCCGTTGGTCCACAAAATGGCAGTCCGGATAAAAGTGATGAACCATTCCTTTATGAAAATCACAACGATGAATTAAAATAATTAAATATCTATAACGTCCCTATTTATTTGGGGTGCCCGGTAGCCAACCCTAACTACGACACTACCGGAGCACCCTAGGGGGTTACATGGTTAGGATGGACCCCGAGCGGTATGGGTTGGAGTGGATGGTTCGTGGGGAATGAGGCTAGCGAGTTCGTCCAAGAAGATATGTTTATTACTCCAGATAGAGGCTAACTACTACATAAGTATGAGGTAGTCCCCCGTGACGAGGGAGCACTCACGATAACGAGACTCACGACAACTACCCAAAGACCCGGGATCAACCCTCCGACAGGGGTGATCCGCCAGATCACATGTTAACTCGTCATCTCTCTAACGGCAACTCCACCACACATGCATCCAGCATGGCTTCCAACATTCAACAACGTGTGTTCTTCTCGCACACAAACATGATGATCTCGATTCACACCAGTCCAAAGGTCCAATGGTCGCAACGTGCTCACTCGTCAACAGGATGAAGCTATATGAGCTATATGCTGTTCTCAACAGGAAGGCAACCCAATACTCTTCACTTCTAAGGAAATGTATAAGCGTGGGTTAACCTCCTGCCAGAATAAGCCTTAAAATAATTATGCTCTTACATTTCTATTTTTTTAAGAATCAAACCCCGAGAAATTTTTATTTTACTCCACTTGGGCTCGAAAAAGTATTGTCTATTAGACTAGTAATTAATGAAGGCCTGGTTCTATGCCAAATTTGACTAGTTCAACAATGGTTACCAACATAACCAACAATACATAATTGTACTATCATTTTTGAATAGAATAAAGATTATTAATATGTTATTATTGGTATGTCAAATGAGAGTGTAGGTCTTGTGGGATAGCTGGTAGGAAAAGGACCAGATACCAGTTAATGTGAAACTGGGCCAAACCAGTGTGAAAATCAAAATCATTCGCTATCTTTAGAGAAAATGGCTGATATTGGAGCTAAAACTAGAAAGCAGAATTGCAAGTTACTATGTCAGCCTTACCAGTAAGCAAACTATCATATTGAATCACCGAACGTCGACAAATATACAATCTACCACAATTGGCTACACATGAAATCGTAAACAAAGTAAAGTTCCTATAGGGAATACCTAAAGAAGCTACCATGAATCAGTAATTTAAACCCGCACGCTACATAGGACGGTTGTGGTGGTTCGGCATCCATAATACATAAGGCAGAAAACATAGTGCGCGTCAGAGCGAGGTAAAAAACTGCAAATTGCGGCCTGAGCCATCTAAACTGGAAATGACAGCGCTAAATATTTAAACACACTAGAAGAAGGAACCATGGGAAATATGGAAGCGTTTTGAAGAGAGAAACCACCGAATAAATATAATCTTGAGGACTAAACTCTCTTGAGACGAAACCAATTTCCTGGGATAAGAGTAAAAAAGAGAATGAATGGTAGAGGTTGTACTTAATGTTTGTGTGTCTAAATAAATAGTTTAGGGAATTTACAGTGAGATACTATACAGGATGGCTTCTAAGAAGTGGACAACAATGTTATTATAATTATTATTCTGGTTTTACTTAATGGGAATACATGGACAAGTTGAAAAGCAGTACAATATACAGTAGATACGTGGTCAGTAGTCGCGAGGCATGTAAGTGCTCAAAATGTTGGCAGTTGTGGTTGACGCAGCCTTGCAGTCTTCTCTGGACCTCAATACATACAACATAAATAAAATATTGTGTGTTACATGTTGCAAGACTATTATAATATCATTCAAATGTCTACCTACTTAAAGGCCACTCTGTACTATCAGCTCCTTTAATGCTTTGTGTCAATACTCGATCAGGATATCCAAATAGCAAATAATTACATAAAAATGAGTAAGAGTACCTGCACTTGCATGGAATAAGAGTTAAAAATAAAGAAGAAAAAACACAAGAGAGCTGAGAAGGATTTGAGCCCCTGTCTTCGTGTAATTGATAATAAGGGTTTTCAATTTAATTTTAACTACCCATCCCCATGACCCCTTCCTAATAATCCCCCCTTCACCCACACCAATTATCTCCACTTAATTCGAAAAATATTAATGGATTTCAATTCTACTGGGATTCAAGCCAAAGACCCTTGTCGATTTTTTCTTTGGACCAGTCAAGCTTGCTGGCGCTAAGTCAACCCTGTTGTTCAGACCATTTATTGTGAGAGCGATATTCCTACCTGCAGAAACCAACTATAAATAAAAGCTATCAAAAATATCGCCATCTAACGCATCGCTGATAGTAAAACATGTGTCTAGCTAATAATATCATTTTACTGAGAATATGTCCATTATGATTTTCTCCATTCATAGTTCCGCCGGAATCAAACCAACTTTTCACATTAATCTTAATCATGCTTGCCCTGCACTGGATAGGATCTAAATAGAATTAAATGGTAATATTTTATAACGTGTATTCGAACGGCTCGCGACGGATCAGAAACGAATTGTTTGCCAGGGAGAGAGCATCATTGGATCATCCATCACCCCCTATTATGTCTCGGGAAGGAAATTAACATGGCGCATGATCTGTGCTCACTAGGTAGTGCGTCTGCTACTAAAGTGAGTGCACGAAGTTCTACTAATACCTTGGCCGAAAATAATTATAAGTGAATTCAGAGTGTCTCCTATCATATTGCTGAATTAACAGCTGGATAAATGTTAGTAGCCACATGTTGACTTTGCCATTTCAAGGCTTGGGAAAGAATATGTAAGCATGAATAGACAACTACGGGGGATAAATTGTATGAAAATACAACATTTTTAATAATATTTAGTACCAGTAAGCCCTTGCAAAACTTTCGCGCATCCAACCTCTTCACTCCCCCCCACCCCACCCCAAAAAAGTATTTAATTGGTTTGTTTAAATTAAATAATCGGCGAAGTGTATACACAAAATAGCAAAGAGAGTTTATTTTCGGTAATTGATACAAAAATAGTGTTAGATTTTTCTTTTAGCTTGAATTCTAAACAAATATGGTGGATTAACGTAAACTGATTATGCTATGCCAGAAGTCGGAAAAAATCAAATCCACTGATACCTTATTCATTGCTGTAGGTTTCGTATTAGTTGAGGAAAAGAGATGTTGGCAACAGAAATAAAATATAGGATTTCTATTTTTGCTGTATATTTGTAATAATGTAATGTAATCTTTTTTAAAATTTGTGTTGTAGATGTAAATGGCAATCCTTATGAACTTACTTACACTGAAGCTGTTTTCCAAAGAATTCTAATCATTATGTCGAGGAGGAGAGGGAAATATGATGACATAAGGCGCAAATTTAATTTTCATTACAAGGTTAGTTTAACTATAGGAGTATAAATCATACGTCATATCCATAAAATGTTCAAATAATAATCAAATAAAATGGCTTTAAAAATATATGTTTATTCAGTTTAGGTAAACATAGGTGAAGCAGTAAAACTGATGTACCTTGAAAGTTTTTCCAGTTTACATAGGAAAAGAATTAAAAGAATCCGGCGTATTTTTAGTTTGAAGTCTACGGTTAGTTCACCTAAATACTTATATAATTAGAACGGAAGAAATGTAAAATATGATCGCATTATTTAGGAAAGTGGTGAGAATATTTAAAGTTTTCAAGATAGGGTGGGTCATTAAGGAAGCTGTATGTAAAACGAAGGTCTCTGTAAGATTTTCTTTCTGTTAAAATAATGTGTGAAATGTATGATCCTGAAAGCCATCTTTTGCTGAAAAATGAGTTGATATATATATAAATAACTCTTTTGCTGAAAAATGGATTATTTTCTCCACATAAGTTAGTCTGTAGTAGAATATAAATATTATTTGGAGTGCAACAAATCTAATTAAGACAATAAGTTTAAGTGTTCCCATATCCAATGTGTGTACTAAGCTTGCAGGTGAATAATTATCGGTATCCGACTTTGATACATGAGGATTAGCAAGATCTTTATATAATACGACGAAAGGAGCAACAGAGGATACACAACTAAAAGAGGAGAGAGAGTGACACATTTCCACATTTACCAAGTGGAGATGTATTTTACCGTCCCCAGAAGAATTGTTTGTATGTAATATATACCTATTCAGGGAAAATATCAAAATGCAATATGTATTGTTGGCCTGAAAGAGAGGCAAAAAGGGAGTTTGATGAAATTTAATGTTACGTCTCAGTTTGATATATTGGGTGTACCCATTCGAGCTGTCCACGTAATGGCTAATGGCTTAGGGAGATAGAAGGAAGATTTTGAAAGGAAGTGTAACCCGATTTGCAACAATTTTAGTAAGACTATCCTTATTACATTCAGCAGGAATTCGAACCCCGATTTCCTCACCCCCGGAAAACTAAACTAGGCAAAGTTGATGTGCCTAACACACGTGTCCACCAATGTAGCGATAGAGCAAGTAAAATATACCGTCTGTACTAATGTGCCAAAATAACATTTCAAGTAGGTACCAATAAAAAACTTAAGAAATGTTCAGTAGACAAAAAAAGATCTATTATATCAATAGTAATATAATAAACTGCCCGAAATTCGACCAGTCGGTAAACCTTTATACTCTAATAATTTGAATTTCGTATCTAAGTAATTGGTTTTACTAATGATTGGTGGAACAATTAATTACCGTTCATGTTTTTATTTTTTAAATGTTTTAAAATATCACAATGTGTGTACAATCCCACGAAGACCGGGTTGTATAGAATCAGATAGAGCGTTTCTGAAATGGTATTATTTTAAATAATTGAAAGGTACATAATAAAAATAATACACTATCAAACAAATAAGTTTTAGTTATTTTAAGCATCGCGTCTTACTAACTGTTCAGGTTATACGATATTTACCTTACCACGCAAAGGAGCTAGGAGTTATGGTTACGCTAAGAAGGTAGGAGTGATAAAGGTTTTATTTACAGGACGTGTACCTACATTTGAGTGGAGGGAGAGTGGAAAACTACATGGAAAAACATATGTACAACCGACCGACATTCGAACTCCAATTTCCCTGTCATCGGCAGTCTGATATGAGAATGACGCCTTAGACCATACGGCCACCGAAACCAGTATATATGTAGTTAAACAATAAGTATTTTAAAATCTTTCAGCCTTTCGTGGAAACAAAAAATTGTATTACCTATATGAAAGAATGAATAAAAGGACACCGATATGCGATGTAAGCAAATAGTTGAATCGTATTTCCTCGTCACAGGTTATCAGGATGTTATAAATACGTTCTGCAGGTATACTCTTTCATATTGGTGCAACACAGCTGCTGGCATTAATAAAAATATGGTCACACTCTATAGGGCACAAGTTTCCAAATAAAACTACTAGGTACTCTACTTTACGATCTAACGTAACAAAGATGGGGACATCCAGAGAAACAAAAGTAAACGGAACACTGTCTCGAGCTATAAACAAAACTCGTTAACCAAGTTGATCAGAAAAAAGATCATTTCCTTTACCCAGAAAATCACTTTTCGCTTAAAACGTAATGCTCGTTTTAAAAGTTACTAAACTAAAGATGATATGTGTTACAATGTTAACCTACCTGATCGCTGAGAAGCGACGCAGCAATTACAATTCACGCCCATAGGGAGGTGAAAGGTATCAGTAGATTAATTCAGAAACCAAACCCTTAGGCCTGCAATCTGCATTTTAAGTTATAGTGACGTAGTTTAAATAAAAAGTGAGAGATTTAATTTTCAACGTTTCACGTAAAGATCTATATAAAAGTCACGCCACAGTAGAAAATATTTAGATAGTTATATATTTATTTGGTGGATTTGAAGTTTTAGGAATGTCATACCCAGAATATATATCGGAGTACGAGTACATTTCCTTAAAGTAGACGGCGCCCCTAAGGTTTACGGATATAATCAACATTTAACAGCTACCCGCTGTAAGAATGCGGTCCGGGTACACACGTGGCCCCAGTAATATTCATGGCACAAGTAAGGTTACTTGTGGCCGCTTAATCGGTATTGAATAAAAAAATCAAACTGATATTAAGGTATGGTTTAATTTTGCAAAAACGGTACAATAAACAATTTAATTATGATAAATGTTATTTAATGAGGTCTCTATTTTAAGCTTCTGTTTTAACAAAATGTATGTTTGATCTAAAAAAAAAAAGCAAAGTATTGAGTGAAAAGAGTAAACACTTTATAAAAAAAATTGTATTTTGTAGGGATAAAATGAAAAAAATATATTCGAAAAGCACTAGAATTGTGGGAAGGTGTAAAAAACACTATTTCAATTTCCATTACCGAAAGAAAGCCCCTGTAATCCAACGAGGACACTACATCGTCGCAGCAAGAGCTGTTCTTAAAATAAACAGGAGCGAATCTTTTCTCCGAGTAAAGTGCATGCAGCAATGTAGACCTCCCCCGAGAGAGACCAGCAGCGCCACAAGTGGCCAGTAACGTAAATTGTTCTTCCAGGATCATCGCGATTTTAAGCCTCCACACATGTACGTTCCTTAGAGACGGCCGAGGGGGGGATAAGATTGATTCATGTGTGAACAACATGATGTTTCTTAAAACTAAAATGTATTAATTTCAAATGTGTAAGTGCTCAAGAATGGCGAGGGAAACTTATCTTGAAATTCAAATAGTTCACGGTTGTAAAGAGGGAGCTAAATACACATCAATAAATGAGAATATCCATACGCTACATGCCAGATAATAATAGAGTAGATGAGGAACAACTGGTATTTCGGTGGAGTACATTGCGGTTCTCTTATCCCCCTCTACAAATACTAGACAAAAGAAGTAATATTAAGTCTTCACATGTACAAAGGTATTCATATTTCAAAGAAAAATCTGATAACTAATCTAGTTGTTTGTATTATTTTTTATTTAGTGTTGTTTGGGACGTTATACATTACGAGTGTACTTACTAGTCGAACCCTTTTACACGTCTTTAGGGAGATATCACTATTTTGTTCTTGAAACAGTGAATATAAAAATTATAACATTCTCTAAATGTGTATATGTGTGTTCTCTATTACCAGAATCCCACCTGGTAGATTAAACATAAATAATAAAAGTTTGATGATCCTGCTTCTCTTTTCTTGCCCATAGTTAGTGAATCTCACGATAAATCTCTGCGTATCTAGACATCTTACTCTAACAGCATTAGATGAACACAAACCCTCAAGCTCCACAACAATATGATAACTAGTTTGTATTTGGTATCGTTCCAGATCGTCTTTAGCTCTAGCAATCTCCAGTTTCAAGTTATAAAAGTTACGCTACACTTTATTTAAAATCGCTACACAAGTATTAAAAGGAACCAGTTCACACCTCGTGCTATAGTGCTGTGCGATGTCACGCCAAGATTCGCTGAGCGAGAGAAATCGAGGTCCGGCTGAATTTTACATTCCATTCGAGCTAGGTTTTGTGCCGCGCATGCGCAAAACAATCCATCAATCAATGCCCTACCTCGAGATTTTGGCTTAAAGTGAGAGCGATAAATTCATAAAAAGTTTTCCTTTAGTTAGCTAAAATAATTTCTAGATTTTTCGTCCCCACATTCCAGATCAGGCACCAAATTGTGGAATTTAACGTAATTTAACCCTTTGTTTTCTTCGTCATCCGTCATTGTTGCTAACAACGACATTCCTCTTCCTCACTATCACTTGCACAATAGTTTAAACAATTAAGATGTTCACCAATACACTTTAAATCACAAAAGGCCATGTTGTTTCTACGACTATACCAACTCCACTAAACCGTGTGAAACGCACGAGATAACATGAAACTTAGCAGAGTATGTATAATATGGTAGTGTGTGCGAATACCCCTTTATCATACATCTTTAGCTCGATGTTAAAGTTGTTGTTCGATTCAATATAGAATTAGAAGAGTGGATTAATCATGTATTGATCTCTTCCACAACAGCGCGCGTCCCTGCCTCCGTGATACTGGTGACGAGGAGAAATAATGTCTTCATTTTGTAAGGCTTCCCTAACTCGCTCTAGTAGCAAGGCTTGCGGTCAACCTTTCTCCCATAGTAGACTGAGCGCAATGTTTCACTCCGGTATTAGTTGAAACTAGCACACAATAAATTAGCGAAGTTGTTGTTTCATAAGTACACTCCTAATCAAGCATTTAACACCTACAATTACTCAAATGCCCATAAACCAACCTAGTCCGCCATCTTACTACCATCATCTGATCACTGGGACTAAAAAGTAGCCAGACCAGGTATGAATCTGCTCATTTGACTGGTCTTCCTTCAGTCTTAGTCTCTAATAGTCTTACAATCGTATGGTCTGACACTCGTGAAAATTAAATGGTCGGTAGAGATTGATTGGCATAAAAAACATTGTATATTAAAGAACAGTGTGGTTCATATTTTTTATGATAGTTATGATAATAAATGACTATTAAAAAAGTTTAAACAAATGCAAATAATACAAAATACGGGGGTGTTAGGAGGTTACAGACAATTGCTATGGCAACAGACTAGTTGAAGTTCTTGTCGCCGATAGACTTCCAGCCGTCTTGATCAATACAGATACATCCAGCCAACCAATCACGCAATACATCAATAGCGCATTTTAAATATAAATATAACTTTATAGGTAACAATCCCACCTTACTTGACTCTACTATTGGAGTACAATTAGAGATATCATCATAGCGCTATGAGTAGCGTTAGGAGCTGCCTCTAAAAGTAAACGGGATGTAGTGTCCAGTCGCACGAACATTGTATCCTACATCCAAAGAGAATGGTGAACTAAAACGTAGACGAGAGAGAAAAGGAAATGTTAAAACATATTCAGGTCATTACCAACATAACACGAGAAAGGCCGAGATGAATTGCACAAGCCATCAATCTCTGTAGCCGCGACTCCAGAACTAGTTCTCTCCCCTTCAAACCGACATAACGAACCACGCGCGTCTCTGGGGTCGGCAAAATAACCGTAAAGAGGAAAGCGAGAGTCGGTCTCCTCCCAGATAAACGCCAAGTTGAAGCAAGGGATAGCGAGCGATACGCGGTCCAAGAGGGAGGAATTGATTTGAACTGGTACTAGGCGATGTCAACAAATAAATGATGGAGAGCCATTAAGAATGGACACATGGCAGATAGAGGTTAATACTAGCTCTTGTATCATACATTAATACATCAAACCATATGATCCACACCTGTCATTTTCGATAGATAATATTAATGCGTAAATAAAATAACACTAATAATAGAGTAAAATGTTGTTGTTGACGGCAAAAAGTATGTGTGTACATGTACATTTTAAAAGGTTCCTTATATGTATTCAGTTAAGGGTATATGTGAAGTTAATACTTCTGAAAGAGGAGTAAAACGCGTAGAAGACATCGATAAATATTAACTATTGGTATAAGTGTGCTTTAAACAAGCCTACAACTAAAAGGAACATAGCGTATATCAATAGTAGACCTATTGTATAATTACATTATAAACCAACGTGAAACCTGCCTTAGTCGGAATCGCAAGGGTCCAATATATGTTTCCGCTAAGGCCAGGTTTCCGTTTAATGAAGATGTACTATAAAAACTAAACCAGGGACATGCACAAAATTGGGAGAAAAACCATAAAATAAAATATCATACTCGTTATTAGACAGTACTCATTATTTACACTATAAAAATGAACATATGTAAACATTACACTGAACAGAAAACCATTACTCACTTTGTCTTTATTTTTTCCAGTAGTCAAGCAGGGTTTGCAGCATACACTTTACTCTCTTGGCTGCCTGACTTTCCACAAATACCTTAGCCTGAGAAATCACACTAAGCATATCAAAACCAATCCGTTGTAGAGAAAATTGCTGCAGTTCCTTTAAACTGTTGACAGTATCTTGATAAATCTTCACAATACACATTTATTCCTTGAACACAATTTCACTTTCTCTTCTTCTTCTTCTTCCTCCTCTAATCCTTTCCAACTTTCTTTAAAATTCTCAACTAAGGCATCGATAGCCATTGTGTCTTGTCCAGTTGCACGTTATTGTCTATGTTGATGTACTCTTCAGCATTGCAGTTATTGAAAGCAGCCTCATTCATGTAGTTTTGTAAGTACTGCTGGTTATTCTCATTTTCAAAACTAGCAGTAACTTCACTCATAGAATATCCTGCTTTTTCAAAACAATTTGTCACGTTTTCTGGCAACAACTTCTTTATAGCTTGACTTATCCAAATAACCGCATCTAGAACCTAGACGGTTCTTGAAAGTTAAGAGGTGGGTGATGTATAATTCATAATGGCGAGCAAAGATTGCATTAATAATTTACGATAGCGCACTTTAACATTCTGAATGGTGCTCTGATCCATTGGTTGAAAAAGACTTGTGGTGTTTGGAGGGAACCAAGCAAGTCGCACGTTGTAAAGTTCAATGTAGGAGTAGCATTTTGCGTTATCCAAAAACAACAAAACACCCCGGTTTTTCTTTTTCATTCTGCCATTAAAAGCCGTTAACCATTCCTCCATATGTGACGTCATCCACTTCTTGTTGGATCTCCACTCGACGGGACGTTTCCGTATGTCCATGTTTCTGAAGCATCGTGGCTTTGCTGCCTTGCCGATTAAATAAGGGTTTCTCCATTCCACCTGACATAAGACCACATCTTTCTTTGCACAATTTTCCTCCCAAACATTTTTCACCTTTCAAACACGGTGATTTATTCGGTATCGCGTGAAAGAACAGTCCAGTCTCGTCACCATTTGCTAAGTTTTCAGGTTCATATCTCTCAATTATGAAGGGAAGTTTAGCAAACCACTCTTCAATGGTTTCACTATTTACACCACTCGATTCACCACAAAGTTTGTTAAAAAATATTCGATATATTTTGAGAAAACTCTCCAACCATCTGTTAGATGCTTTGAATTCAGTTTTCCCCAGTTTATGAGCGACTTTTTAGCGTATTCCTGCACAATTGGACCCGAAATACGGTGATTTTTCGCCCTAACACTGACAAACCACTCCCACAATATTTCCTTAATGTCTTCGTTTGCCGTTTTCTTTAGTTTTATTTTTATTTTTCTATTAGCAAAGTTTTACCATAGCTTCAAAAATTTTGTTTTCTTCTTTAGAATATTGTACACTTTAGTTTTACCGACGCTAAACCTCTTGATGATCTGCTTAAAAGATAATTTATCTCGCTCACTCGCATGAATGACTTTTACTCTCGTGTTTAAATCAAGCACAACTCTTATATTTGAAGCCATAAATAAGAACTGCCAAACTAAATAAAAAATGCAGGCCTAGAGTCCATATAGTAAAATTTCCGGAAGGGACAAACAAATGAATTTCAATACTAGTAGTGCTGTACTATTAAAAGCTGAATTATAAAGGTGATTGACAAGTCATTAGCACGGAAACTGGGAAGAACAGAGATAACAATCAAGAGGCAATAACAGTTAACAATTATGTAAGCACGGTAACAAGAACTAATAAGTAGAAAGGAAATGTACCTGATTTAACATTTCAACAACTAATAATATAAAGGAAGAATTAGAGAAAACAAAATTCTATAGAATGTATAAGATGCCGAAAATTTTTCTAATAATGTCCACCGGAACATTGGAATTTTTCCGTATAAGGGCTTATTTTGAAATCCATTTCCGCTTTAGACAGTTTCCGTTTAATCCAGGGAACTTAACATGTTTTCCAGCTCTAAAGTCACGGGATCGTAGAATATTCCCGCTTAATAAAGGGTTCGTTTAAGGCAGGTTTCACTGTATAAAGTTCGCGCAGACGTAGAATGTGTACCTAAATGTACTATTGAAAAGTCTTTCAAAATAAAGGCCGTTTAATTAATTATTTTATTTATTTGCGGTCAGCTTTAATTCGTGTGCTTTTCGATGAATGATTTTTCCCTCTCCCTCCATAAAAATGTTGATATACTACCTTCCTCTAGATGCAGTCTTCCTTATTCCGAACACATCAGCGTAACTAGTAAATAGGGTATAGCCTATACGAGTAAGACTCGGCACTATAAATATAATTTAAAAAGTAATATAAACATATATTTTCAAATGTTATTGTTTAATGCACCCTCGAGCAAATTGCCGAATGTGAAGGTAAAATGTATGTGTCAATATTCACATGTAGAGAGGAAGAGAAATCAAACACAGCAGATTCGTGGAAAGCAGAGCACCCAATGGCGAATTCTACCATTAATACAAGAGTCGGAAGCCAGTCCACAGCAAGCACACCGCAGCTGTCTTCTATGCATACAAACAAGCAAGTGAGTACAGAACCAATATATTTAACGGTACAATCATTTAGTCCAAAATAATTTAAAACAAAATTTTGATATATGAATTTTTGTAAATTTCCATTAAAATAAATATGTCATCGAAAAAAATCACTATCGTTGTTAATCATGTAACACACTAAACAGGTTTTGAGCAAAATCATTTACCATTTATATAAATTTTCGAATATATTAGAGTATGGATTAGAATAAAGTCACAATCGCGACTTGGGGTATGACTAAATAACACCGAGATATACATTTTGAGAGAGACGTATCAAACCAAATTGACTGCAGCTCCAGTTCCAGACAAGCAGAGGAACACACACGATCGTAACACCGCCTTTTGTTAGTCCGTGTCCACATAAAACAAGTAAAGTTATCATAATTAGCACGAAAATTAATATTTCGCTTTGATTGACATTTCATGACTAAACATCGTTTTAACTACATGACATTTGTTACCATACTCTACTATATTATATATTAAGTTGTTTGGGAAGAGACTGGACCTAAATTATTATTATTATTAGCAACGCGTCTTACCACCCGTTCATATTATACGCACTTACGCTGATGTTTAATGGTAGGGTGATTGTGAAATGAAATGGAGGACCTACAGTTTAACGTGAGATCCAAACCACGGTACAGGCCTAGCATTCCACGCATTAACAAGTTGTGATTAATACACGTCTTGTCAGAGTGAAGGAAGGGTTATACAATCAGATAAATCTGTACCGGGACAGAGGATTGAACCCCGGACCCCCGGCACAGAAGTCTGACACCTTACCCCTAGACCATAAGGTTACCTCACCTTACTCCTAGACCGGCAAGTCACCTAAATGGGCCTAAAGAATGTACAAGCATGAATAACAGTTCAATAAACCCCACTTAAGTTTTAAAATAAAATTAATTGAAATCTGATAAAGTTCAGAGGTAAATATGGGGGAAAATAGTTTCACTGTTTGGTTGTACATTTGGTTCAATGTCTTTGTTGGACGAACTTAATAATACTCCTTACAGAGGAGAAGTTAGCGAATAGCAGCAAGACTAGATCATGCGGGACACGTCAATATGGTTATATTCATTTAATCATTCTAACAAAGCATAGAAAACCTTCCCCGCTTGTGAATCTAACGCAACAGGAGAAGGAAACTAAAATGAAAAGAGATAAAGAAGGAAAGGTCGCTTGTTAAGAATTAACTGATGTTCTTCCAGGAGCAGGCACAGGTTCGCGTGATTCCAGTAGACGATGGTTAGTTACGTCACGCAGGGGGGATTCAGGGAGGGCACAAGCCTTACATTTTTCATCAGGACCTTCCCGGGGTGGTCTCAAGGGCTGTTTTTCTCTTCTTCCTTGCTCGGGGAGGAAAAAAGAACGTGTTGCGAGTTACACGGCCGACAGTTTCAATTGAAAAGGGAAAGGGGGGAGGGGAAAGAAAAATCACTATGGCAAAGAGATGTAGCTCGACACCTGAAAGGCGCCGCGGTCTCCCTTAGAGATCATTAAATCCTGCTCAACTTGGCACGCAATGAAGAAATAGAAATAAAATAAAACCTCTCAAAGAGGTTAAATATCATTTTTACCGATAGATAGATTTGCCGACCGGGGAAAATATTCATTAGGCCTATAGGTACAACCATATCTAATGTCTTAGGTCAAATGAAAATAGTATACCTAATTAATTAGGAGAAACGTAATTAATTAAATTAAAATCAATAAATATGTACTTTGGTTGGATAATTGCTATTTTAAATAATATACTATAAGTAACCCCCTAAAAAATCAAATATAAATTTGTTTGTCCCTTTCAAAGCAACAATTAATAGTTCTTAGAATAGTTTATGTGTGTGTGTGTGTGTTTGTGTGTTTGTTGTATCACCTTGGTAAAGGTAAACAATAAGAGAAGAATTTTAAAATAATTGTAAAATGAATTTATTAAAAGTTCTTCTTTTTGGTTTATTGTTTCAAGTTTGAAAGGTGTAACAATTATTCAAGGCACCTCCTCAAGCTAGATTCTCAATAATATAAAACCGTGTGGTAAATAAAGTGTGTGTGTGTGTGTATATATATATATATACACACACAAACACACACATCATCATCAGTTCAAATCTAATCGCAAAACCATAGTCATCTCTGGTCAATATTTCGATTGATTTGCTTCGGCTACCCAAATATCCACCCCTGCCTCTTTCGAGATCTTCTTGCCAACAAGTGATTCACTGATTTCATACCCCACTCTGGGTCTTCCTCTTACATTTCCCATCAATACATTCCTCAGTCAAACTCGCATGTTCGAGTATCGAGTCGATCAAATAGCCCTTCATTTTAATAAGCATTTAATCTTGAAAACATTATAAAAAGCTAAACGGTGTCTTACGTTTTGGAAAAAGGTTGATTAATGTTAGTATCACAAGAAAAAGCTAGACTTGTCAAAATTAAAAATTAAAATTCGGAATAATATATAAATAAGTGGTCAACATTTTTTAAATTATTTTAAAAGTGGATTTGAAGAAAAATCAATTTCTAAAAATGGTCACCAATACGATCAACAATATCACGCGTTCAAATAAACTTGCTATTTTTAACAAATGAATGAAGAATAACTGTGTAAAATTCCCGTCCTCGTCAACATAATTGTCGGAGACTTAGTTGGATGCTAGGTTGGGCCGTTCCTCAATAATCGCCGTAGATCGTTGAAATGGCCCGACCCGCTCGGATGCTATGAATACCGGGTACTGGAGGTGCGTGTTAGTCAGATAGTAAGATACCGTACTGACAATGGTTTGTGATGGGTTGATAGGTAAACAATGGGATGTAAACAATAGATGTGGTGGGTTGATTAGGTAAACAATGGGATGTAAACAATAGATGTGGTGGGTTGATAGATAAACAATGGGATGTAAACAATAGATGTGGTGGGTTGATAAATGCCCTATGAGAATTTATAGATTGCTTCTTTAATATATTTTACTTATAAAAAAGAAAGCTACGTTAGATGGAGTATCTTTTTTGATAAGGCCAGTTATTTCGCTTAATGTTTATTTATGTTAGGATAACAAGACAAATACATTGTTAATGTGTAATAACTATACTATCAGTAGAAAGTGAGAAAATGAGGCAGAATTGTCCAACTCTGGGGACGAGAGTTATATAAAGTTTGGAGAAATAACTAATAAATATTGTATATTAAGTTGCAAGTCTAAAGTTGACCTCTTTGGGAAATAAATTTAAGCAGAGCTTAATCTTTTGTTTGGAAACAAAGGTGAGATCTCTAGGTTTAAATGCCAGTTTTCAGCTTGTGTTGCAGAGTTAACGGATTCAAATTAGATATAAAGTTTAAAATATAATTACTTTGAAAAGGTGAATTAAAGAAAGCATTTAATTTAGATTGGCTTTCCGGGTGAAACTATCCTGAAACAAAATAAAGATTTGCTAAAATAAGCTAACGTATAGTCCAGACGAGTAGTTTAACGCGGTGCAAAAATCAAAGATAAAAAAAGTGTTAGTTTTTTAGAATAGAATATCACAAAGTATCACTTGTAGTAAAAAATAACGTTTCCAATGAACAGTTCCTACAATTTACAAACAAACACCCCTTTTACATACGTCATAGTTTGGTAGGCAGTATATATTATTTATAAATCACAAGATGCACTTTGACTAATAAATTGATTTTTAAATATGATCAGACATTCTTGATTGAGTAAGTACAAACGTGGCATTAAAAAAGTGAGTGTTATGTAATGAAAATATGGTACGACACAATCGCAAAACCTTTCTAATCTTGTATATCATGGCTTCGAAGATAATAGTGAAAAAAAGGTTTTAAGCATAATATCTTTATTAATATTAGAAAGTAAAAAAGGTGAATGGACAAATTAAATAAATTAATTATACGATTTAAATTACTACTATTTTCCTTCCCTGCATTCCAATGTTCATACTAGACCAGTTATTTAAAAACCGGAAATATATGTTGCCACATTAGAGGAAAAGAAATATATATATATATATATATATTTTAACACCACGTATTAGTATTCGTTTGGGTAGTACGCTTATGTATTAATTGCACTAATTGTTTTTAGGAATGAGAAAGGTAATATTTTTGGAGAAAGTACCCAAATTTGCATGGAGGTAGAGTGGAAAAAAATTATATGAAAAAACCTCAGTACACCCGACCGAGGTTCGAACCACGATCACTCGTCATGGTAAGTTTAGTCTACTGCAATAATAGCGCCTTGGATCATGTGACCTAGAAACGGGTAGATAAATACATACTACAATTGCGTTAACATTCCTAGAACTTTTAAAAGGTAATACTGTGGGAAAAAATTATATATCATATGAAGAAAGTTTATGAGTTTTTTTTACAACTTTTTAGATAAGTTTTATAATTAGTAAAATCAACTTTAGTGACTTTCAATCAATTTTGAAGATCTAAGACGAATTTCCTAAGAAATCAGGGTATAATAAAATTATAACAAACTAGCCTATGTCCATAAAAAGTTCAAACGTTCCGTTATGTCCACACACAAATGCATTCCCTCGATCTCAAAATTGGCAGTGTCCGCTGTCGAAAGTAGTGCTTCCTCCTTTTATTCCCCAAGGTTCATAATTCAGGACCGGTGCCAGGACGCCTAGACAGGTAGGCGTTGAGAGTAGACCCCCCCNCCCCCCCCCCCTCCCCCCAGACAAAACCCTTTGCGTCCATCACATGTATTTTCCCTGTTCCTCATTTTCATTTTCTCTCTCTTTCTCTATCGAGCTTTCCTTATGCATTATTCCGAGTTTTGAGGTAGTGTTGTAAGGGTAAAAAACAAATGTCCCGCAAAAAGAGCTACTGAAAAAGGTAATCCGTTATCCAGTCCCCGAAATGCGATACGAACAAGATAATCTACATAGAAAACCTTACAACACGTACTTTCCACCTAAAACCAAAATAATACTTTTTTTTAAATATATAAAATCGGCAACAATATCTAAAATATGTAATTAGCTCACATTAAATTAAAATTAAAACAGGTATACTCGTATAATGTTAATAATATATCCGTTAGAATGGACAAAATACGTATTATTGAAGAAATATAAAAAGAAAAAATATTGTTTGCGACTTTAAAATATAATCTATGAATAATATGATAAAAAAAAGTGTTAGATGCAAAATGTATTAACTAAACATGAACAAATTTGATATAAAAGGATATTTTTTTAAATATGTTTTAAGGTTTGTTGTTTATATAATTGTTTATAAGGCTGTATTTCCAATGTATAAACCACTAGTGAGGAATGCAAATAAACAAACAATTGAAGAAAGATATATGGTTCAGAGTTTGTCATGAAGCAGTGGCTATAAATGAATGTCTCTACCCTAAAAAAATAAGGAAGTTACGTAGCTTGATTGATATACCTACACTTTGTTTACATTAGAGAGAGTCTCCACGTTGTGAATTGACTATAGGCAGAATTGAGTTCCATGTCAATAAATAAGATAAAATGCCCCTCTCTAATAAACCCTTCCACTCATAAGACACTGGCATATACTTGCTCTGGCTCTCAAGAGCTCACTTGAGAGTGTCTTCCCGGGGTTAATCGTCCACTCAAAAATTGATGCGCGATAAAAAGAAAAGTGACTTGGGTTTTACAATATTTTGAAACTAAGTTATATGTTGACCATTCATTTTCTTATAGTCAACGATGCGAAAGTTCCATAAGCACATGGATTATTCATATAATTGGATGCATATTATCTTTCAATCTCTGGCCATTTTTTAGTTGCCGCCATATTGAATTAGCACTCGCACGAATGACCAACTTACTCGAACGATTCGAGCCGAGCGGTGGGTGTTTACAAAGCTCGAGTAGCAACCGTTGCACCATGGTGGAATCAAACAAGGTAAGCGTTTTACCTTACAGGGTAAACTAAGGCTAAATGGTGGTGATTCCTGGATAATTCACTGGAAGAGAACGATGCCAAGGTATAAGTCATTCACGAGCTAAGTTTACCTGGATGACAGCTCAAAATGTTACTAAAAGTAATCCCTAATATATCACTACGCCAACAGCTGACATCTATCACTTTGGATAACTGTAATGCAAACAGATGGTAATATATTAATGTGATAGTTAACCACAGTAATTTAGGCCAATAATATTTATATATTTATTTGAGGATGGACACAGTTTATTCATAGTTTTATTCCACTTAAAAAAATATTAACACCACTTTCACAAAAACTTCTAACGAACATAGCTCCAAAATGGCGACTGACGAATTTTAAACCATATGATTGAACATAACGGTAAAAAAGTTTTTTACAATGATGCAGACACGCAGTTTATGAAAATATTTAATTCAGTCAAATATTTCAAAATAAGATAAAATATTCATAAAGTCGTGTATTGTATGTAAAAAAATTACAACAATTTTCTCTTTTCCAAGTAAATACGATGCCTGTATTAAAAGGTATTGATGTGTGCACTATATTACACAAAATCAATAACGTTCCAAAACGAAAAATAAGTACTTTTAATTATGTTTAAAATATTGTTTCGAGTTGGACAAAAAGAAATTATTTAAAAAAATGAAATAGTATGAGAAAACTTAGGTTGACGTTATTTTAAATGTAATATATAACAGGTAATTAAAGACCTTTACATTTATAACAAAACTGTGGAATTTAACAAGTGTTGGCAACCCAAAACCTAAACATATAATTTTCGAACTGTCATACAGTGAACGGAATATACCTGGTATTTGCAAGTACAAACGTCATTTTTCAAATAAACGAATATAATACAGGTTTGAAGAGGTTATATCCGTTACTTCACTAATCATCTACGTCTGATTTGCCAACAACGGGAGGTTCGAAGGGTAGTTTTTACAAAATAGTTTCCCTTTACTCCTCCAGGAATATACCATGTGCATTTCCTGGGGATAACCAGGGGTGTAGAAACCTGCTAGTCCCAGCAAACAACGCGCGAATGGTGAGCGCTCAAGTTATTGACTACCCAGTTAACTGCTTCCTTCCTCCTCCTGCCGGACCTAGTACTGTCTCGATCCATTACGTTCTTTCAACTGGATCGTACACGAAAAATGGGGCCCATTTTCTGTAACATGCAAACCTCTACAAACAAAGAAACTCTTTCTCCATTTCCACCCAACCCCGTCATCATCGTCCATTATTTGTGAGGCAACAACCTCGAGAGATGTTCACACACATAAAACAAAACAAATAATAGAACAAACAGAGAAGGGAGAAACGAACGAAAACAATAATCTAAACTAAGCGAAACGGGGGGAGACACAGGAAAACGAAATGGAAAGCAAGATAGCTATATATATTTATATACACTGTATATTATGTATACTCACTGTGTATGAAAGGGTTAGGAAGGCGGAATCGGAAACTGATAAATAGTAAATCGCACACAAAATACTTTGCGAAAAAGTAAAGAAAATAATGTACAAAGAAACCATCTAAGCATTCAAATGACTCTTAAGACAATGAGTAAATTCATTACATATCACTAGGGAGACTGAATTAAAACGTAACTGAGCGCCATGTAATAACATAACCACACTACATATAATTGAGAGAGATAGATAGAGAGAGAGAGAGATATGTATCCTTGAATAGATTTAAGGATTTTTTTTGGGATGAAAAAATAATTATAGAAGTGGCTTAAAATATGATTGTGCATTAAAGACACTTTCAGCACACTTTTTGTTACCATACGCACAAACGTAAATGTTATTTGGAGTGGCGTCCATTGGTTTTTGAGTCATAGTTAATAATAGTTGGATAAAGAGTCCAGCAGTGTTTTTTGTTAGAGCTAAAACGTGAGAGGTGAACAGCCACATTGGCTCACTCAAGTTGATATTCGAGTTCAAGCCTTGATAATTGTATTTAACAACGGTTTTAGTCAATCTTGAAATTAATTTTCATAATATATTTATATACATACCAAAAATGCTTGATTAAAAATATACAAATCTAAGAGTTGCATTAGGCGTACGTTTTTTAATTTAAATTGCATCAAAAAACTTACTCAACACTTGCTAGGCAAAATTATACTAATATTTTATTTTGAAAACTTACAATTTAAAAATAAACTAATATAAACATTTTGAGTGTACGCAATAATTTCGATTGAAATTTTTACAAAATTACAGATTTTTTTTTTTCAGACTTATTATTACTGTAACAGAATCATAAGTTTTTGTCCCTTTTTCTGACTATTCAAAAATATGTTTTACATCTACCCTTACTTTTAACTTAATTGAAACAATCAAATTTGATACATTTCTGAACAACTTGCCATATTAAAAGCTTTTAATTGTGTCATGATTATTATTTTTGATTGGATTGAATGCGAAGGCAGAGTTTAGACTGAACCTATAAATATGAAAAATAGGCCTACAGTGGAAAATTATTTTTAAATTTTATCCCGTTTCCCGTCCCATTCCCTTGGGAAATGATTATTTCCCGACTGAAAATTCCCCGCAGTCAAAGTGTCATTCCACACAAATATAGTAATATTACATTTATTTTTAAGGGGGCCACCTGGGTTGGCGAGAAAAGGCCGCGCGGACGTTCAGCTATAACGGATAGTTAAATTTTACTTTGCGTCATTTAAAAAATACGGGTCACGCCAAAATAAAACCGAAAGAATCCAGCAGGGTTGTTTTTCTGTAACTATATAATATTTTAAGTGCTATTAATAGAAACAATGTGTAAAAAGATAGCATTCGCCAATTTTCAAGGACTTTTTAAGTATATTTGCAGAGCTATGGGACCGAGCTTGATGGGACAGGACTATAGATTTGGCGGTTATCTAACAAAACAGTATTTTTTTATAAGCTCACAACAGAAAATTGTTTAAGATGTTTGAAAACTGGCCGCCAGGTTTCTTCTTTAGCTTGAGATAAGAAGTTTCATAGCTTCCTTTACCCTCTTATTGGAATGACAAAGGGTGGTTGTAGGTGAAAGGCGAAAGGGAGTATAAGCATAGACAGGGAGTAGTTCCAGAAAACTACACAGACCGTTGTATTTTAATCCGTGTGGCTAGACAGCGATTGATACTTCCTCGCTAACCAAGATGGACGCCCTACACTTGTTATATGTGGATCCACGCTTCTGGCAGTAATATGATAAAAGCCTGAATGGAAAAGTGTATAAGATGGACTACCTTAGCCCACATATCACTAACAATGTAGACCCGTTACATTAACAGTCCAACCCTCTGTTTGGAATTGATGACGGAAGAGTTGGGGTTCAAACCCCCTCTGACTAAATTGGGAGTAGTTCCTCAAAAATTAGTTTAAAATAGTGTTTAAGTCCTTTACAAGCTAATGCGGATACAATGCCCATAAGATAGATAACTCATTAAATGTATACTTGTTTACTCACGCCCCCTTGTTTTTAAGAAACACATTGACCTTAAGGAACTCCAAAGTTCATGGCCGCTAGAACGTAATCCTATCCTAGGACACATCCTTCCAATCCCTAACCCCCTCAACCCGGCACTCACCTTATTAATTTAAATCGATGTTCACACAACCTCCCGATCTAGGTCCTGGTCTACCTACCAAGTGGTATTGTTTCTTCAGGTTTCCCAACTAAAATGTGTGCAAGCCTGTCCTCGCCCAAACGTGCCCCATGACCACCTCAGCCTGGGCACCTTGACTATCATCAATGTATCTCGTAAAGTTCTCCAGTGTGTAGTTTTCTCCATCCTCGTGTTTATTTGACTCGCTTTGGCACAAATGTAGCCTAATTATCAGCACTTTGTCGTCTAAAACTATCAACTAATCTACTTGGTAAGGAGGGTGAGACCATGCTTTACAAGAGTGGAAATAGAAAAAAAAAATCATTGGTTAGTTATATGTAACGCATGAATTAATGTTGCTGTATTTTTATTCCCAATACATAACATAATTAGCCCAGATCCATCTCTAGTCAGATATATTGTTGAGAATGCACTCTATCCTCTGGTACGGTCTAGAGAAAGTTGTTACTTTCATTGATTTGTCTCAGTCTCAATTATAGGTATAACAATGGGTGACCGAGGTACGAACATTCAATATACAGCAAGTCTCTATGGTAAATGGAGTGAAGGTGTCGCTTGTAGGGTCAGTTGGTGGCTTGGCAGAATGATATGCAATAGTACCCTCTGACTCAGTGAGGAAAGTGGAGGGATTACCGCACTCCTAATTTCCCTAGTACGCATCTTTATAATTTACAGCTGACGGTGGAAATGTTTACCATATAACCAATATTCGGTTTATGTAACGTACACACACACACACACACACACACACACACACATACATACATACATACATACACACATACA
>CABEEJ010007074.1:0-24040 GCA_901482245.1 Timema douglasi | reverse complement strand
TGGGATTAGCTTAAGGCCTCTCAATATTTCCTAAGTAAATTCTAAATCCATGTATAAAACATACATATTTTAATACCATAGCTAGTTTGATCATTTTAAGTATTAAAGACATAGATCTATAATTAATTTTATAGAAAACTGAAAAGCCCTAATTTTGCAGTTTATTTTTCGCACACGAGTAAAAACTCTTGCGCACAAAAATATAGTAAATAATATTAGCCCTAATTGTGATTGCCTTAAATTTAAACAATACCAGAATAATAAAGCCAAATGGTAATACTTATTGACCTTTTTTCCACAGATAAGAACAATTTGAAAAAAAAATCACATTTAGATTGTAAGTTTAATTTTAAGAAAAATATTAAGTATTTAACAAACCCTATTTTAGAGGTCCATTAAGTTTTCTTTCACAATTTGATCCTCTAAGTGTTGAGTCATACACTTAGGGTGAGGTGCAAGAATGTATAGTGAATACTTAGTGGACCAATAGTGTGGTCCCAAGCACACTATTGCTCTACCTTTTAACCTATGATGACGCAATCAAACCTACGCTAGTGTCTACTTAGCAACCAATTAGTTAAGTTCTTGCATACGGCCCTTAGTCTTACCTGTAAGGTAGCAGACTTAAATTGCGTCGTTCAACTATGGTGTAGCCTGTAAAATATACATATAGCATGGGTGTAGCGAGGTGGGATTATGGGGCAAAAACCCTCCACATCTCCCCGATATTTTCTAAAGTTTTTAATTTTGATTGCAAAAGAATGTTTGGGAAACTATTTATCTTAATTTGATTCTTTAATTGATTTTCAGAGATAGTAGTTTATCCTCTAAGGGCATCCATTTTTCAACAAATTTTTGGGGATATGCCTCTTCAAATAGCTTTTCTAGGACATCAAAATTTATGGAGTAGGATCATTAGACCATTTCTAGGGAATCTAATTTATAAAAAAATCTTGTCTAATACTACTTAAAATAGATTTGAGAGTAATCCACTTAAAAAAAAAATCTTAATAAAGACTACTCTAAATAGCCTCTAGGATTATCCAAAATAAAAAGAATTTAAAAATGGGGGGGGGGGTTTCTAGTCTACATTTCTCTTAAATAAGTATAATTTTCAAAAACTCTCCACTTTTGGACCCCTCTAAATAAGTTCCAGGCCATCCAATTTCCAAACATTAACTGAGAGTAAGAAAAATTCATAAAAATATTCTAATGTATTCCATTTTTAAACTTTAACTGGGAGGGAGAACAATTCCTAAAATAACTATATTTTGCTATACCTCCTTCTCCCATCACACAAATAAGATTCCACTAACACTTTTTAAAGTAATTTTCTTATTTATCAGAAATCGCACATTAACATCATGCCATAAGCTTACAATTTGGAATTCTCTCAAAATTAAATTCTCCCTGTGCCCATGCGACTATGTAAGACTTATACCTTTCAGGGTAAGGGGAGTTTACATGTAAAATAGAGAAAACCTGTAAAAGCGAATTAATTGTATGTGACATGACAAGTTAAGGAGAAGTCAGGTAAACTATAAAATGTAATTGAAGTTTTTAATTTTATTTTTGCAATAATTTGTGAAGTATGAATTTGAGAGCATTACCAAGTCCAAACAATTAGTTTTATCTCCAATTAATGTGATTTCTTGATGATTTTTGTGTCAAGAATTTAATAGAAGGCAATGAAAATTATGAAACTTTGCATACAAGTTGTATAGATTATATTATAAAATACTGTGAAAGAAAATATCCTTTAGTCTGGAAAACCTTGGGAAGTAAAAGAATTTTAGAGTAGAGAACTTATCAGCGCTATTTAAAACTGTGTAAAATAAATACATTTTATCAGCAGAAATCAGCCGGGATTAAAATTTTAATCAACCGCTACCTGTGATAATATATTTCAAAATGAAAGGACACCCAAATGTAGGGCCATTGTTTGATCATTAGGCTAAAGTTACATCATAGGGTATCTGTCAAGAGACTTGAAGAGTAGATTCAAAATGTGACAACAAAAGTATTGCGTTAGGTTGTTTTGTGTACCACTAATAACTGACTTCAAATGCGAACTATCAAGAATTGTGTTTTTACTTGAAACTTCAAACAAATATTCTATCTGTATTTGAGAGATTTTTCCTTGATTAAATATTATAAGAAAACATTTTGATGTATAAATGTTTTCCCCTCAGGTGTTTTGCGCCCTCCATTTACAGCATCCTTATTATTATTATTATTATTAGCACCGCGTCTTACTACCCGTTCAGGTTATACGCACTTACGCTAATGTGTAATGGTAGGGTGATTGTGAGATGAAATGAAGTACCTACAGTTTAACGTGGAATCCGAACCACGGTGGAGGCCTGGCATTCCCAGCATCCTTATTGTAAGTTGTGGATCACCCTGGCATTCAGCAAGACCCGTATCACCTATGTAAATCTAAAAAAATATTTCTTTGGTTGTGTGCACTAAGCTTTAACTATGATTTAAAACACTCAAAATATCTTCTAGAGGCATCCATTTTTTTTAAAAAACATTTGCTACTAAATAACCACTTTAAAAAGCTTATAGGGGGTATCTAATTTTGAAAATTTCTCAGGGGAAGACCACTTTAAATAGCATCTACCAATAAATTTTCAAATGATTTCTGGTCTAGGATCACTTTAAATAGCTTTTAGAAACATCCAAATTTGAGAAAATCTTTTGGGTGAGAGCCACTCTAAATAACTTCTAGAAGAATATAGTTTTCATAAATTTTTTACAAGTGTGGACCACCCTAAATAGCTTCTAAGAACATCCAGGTTTCAGAAAATTTCTGATGGAGGATTTTCGATTCCCACTTTGGCTTGGGAGCCAAGACGTTAAAACACCTATTTTCTTTCTTTTTGCTAATCGCTCTTATTACACAAATATTATTGGTTACTAGGCCTATCATTTTTAATTCTGGATCAAAAAAAAAGTTACCAAGCTATTTTCCAAACAAGTTCTTACTATGTCGTTACTATATATAATGGCAAAGAAAGCCATATAAAAATGTACTATCAGTGAAATATAAACCTCCTTCAAATGAGTTCAAAATTCATTCAGGACCTAAAATTGTACCCGGCCAGGACCTTCGGATCCCCTCTCAATTGAGCCTCCCAACTTTCAAATATCTTCCGTAGCCTCTGAGTGTATGTATACTGAATTAAGGGTTTTAGGTTTGATTACCAACATGGCTGAAAAATGTTTCATTGGTGAAAGAAATGTGGGTTTCCTCTTTCACAGTTGTGAATTGATGGCACAGGGGCAGGATGTTGTGTCTGTTCTAGATTTACGTTAGTTAACAAGTCATGTGCTTATATAGTCGGTCGGTTCAGAAAATCCACGCTAATTACCTTGAATGAATAAAATGACAAACTGTAAAAGTTTTTGAAATTATGACCAGAAAACTTAAATAATAAGGTCGCTTCCAAACATGAAAAATATCACTGTACCGGTATTGATTTTAAACTAAAGCCAAACCAACTATATAGCCAAACTCTAGATTTGTGACATATTGCCTTTATCTCACATGGCTTAATTGATGCTACATGTTCTGTACATGTGTATTCTAGAGATCCTGACAGTTTATTTTATTTATCAATTTCGAGATTGACATCTGTCACTGTGAGTCTATCAAACATTAACATTGTATTGTATTACTGTCTACTGTTAAACATATTATTTCTCTCAGTTTCAACTGAGTACTGGGTACTAGTACACCACCTTGTTTCTTTACAATTAGATAGTACTCAAGAATAGATGCCAGGCAGTGCCTAAGATAATTTATTATTTGGAAATGGTATAGCTGTATTGTGGGTACATATTAAAATGTATTGATTGAGTCAAGAAGATTTAGCCTGAATTATAATCTACTAGAGAGTCTTGCATTAAATATTCCTGTTTTCAAAAATACACAAGAAATCTCACAAAGTAAAAATTTGAATTTTAGACGTTAGATATATTTAAAAACTTTGTGAAACTATGTGTGATTTTTAATAGCATGTTCATCTAATTTATTTAACAAGAAATCTAAGAAATAATTCATCGGAAAGTTTCAAAAAGATAATTTTTTGTAAACTTTTATCACTGGAAAACTAAAATAAATGGTTTTGTGAAAATATATTGTGTGGTGTCTTTTTTTTCTTTAAAACTCTAAAAATATTACCATATTTCATTGATCAATAAAATGTGTTAAAAAGTGTGAAAGTAGAGAGCCTTAACTGCTTAGTTATTTATTACTGAATGAAATGTAACAATTTATTAAATATATAATAATACATTTACTATAATGGAGTGAAAGGGGCATCACTAGTGTAAATGGTTAAACATATTATTTATTGTTTTAAATATGTAAATAATTTAAGTTTAGAAAAAGTACATTTAACGCTTCAGATTTAAATGTATTTTATGCCTAAAAATTTGGCTACTTTTCAGAAAGTAAAATATATAATGGATGATATATTATGTTACACTCTGACTACAGAGACTGTATAGTTTAATTTAGTTGGGTAAAGAAATATATTTATGTTTTACGAATTGATCTATTGAGTAAACACTATGGATTCAAGATTAAGTCCAAAATGGATGCTGGTTTCATTCTAACGTATCCTAAAAATTAAATTTTAAATCCTATTAAGAATTTTTTGAGATCAACAAACACGAAGAACTACTTATGATACTTGAGTATTGCTTCAGTTCTCCCAACTCACGTTTTTTTAAATGTATTCATATATTTTTTTTACATATATTATTGTTTCTAGTCTGTGGCAGTTATTTTACTGAATTAATATATTTTCCACTAGCAGCTTGCTAGACTTGTAGCTTCAGATCTAACTAGGATAGGCACAACATCCATTCCACAGCCGTTAATGCATCACTGTGAAAGTGTAAAAAGCCACATTTCACGAATGATAAATATTTCGACCATGCCGGAACTTGACTCCGGGACCCTTAGCTCAGTAGACGTAAACGCTTTCAACTGAGCTAAGGTGTCGGATATGTCGGAATATGCTAATAAATAAATGAATAATTAATTAAAGTTAATAGGCTAATCTTTAAATTATGACTAGAAATAGGAGCCATATGTAATTATTATATCTATCATGAATTTAAGCTCAAAGACTTTCAATTTTTTTATCCCAGCAATTCCACACACTATTTAATTTATTTGTCTACTTAATTCAGTTTAGAATATGATTTGAAGGGCTCCACCAGGATGTAACTACATCTTCTAGTTACATTTCAAACAAAAGCAGCTCCATGTGAATTTGTTAATGATAAAATTAGAGGAACAATTTAACCAGCTAGAAATAGTGTATGGTTTACTATCACTGTTGAATTATCCTTAGAAGATATGTTAACAAAATATTGAAGTAATTAAGGCATATACTTTCAAAGTTTATTGTGTTTGTTTTTTTCTGAAAAGTAGCCTAGTGAATTGCTGATTTGAATTTTAAGTGAATAGAGTTTGAAATGAGTGATCAAGCTGCAAGATTTGAATGCAATATTTTTTTATGAAAAAACAAGAAGCTAACGTTTAAATCAGAAAGTTCTTTTTTACAAAGATTGTTCTGGTGAAGAGTGAAACTTTGGTCTCATTGCTGTGTACCAGTTATGATATTTTACAAAATAGGCCAACATATCATATGGACATCTCCTATTTTTGTACGTTGCTCTAGTCTGTTTACGAAGAAAATAAAGAGCTTCAAGTGTTAATTGTTCTAGTCTACTGTATACAATTAAAATGTAATAGAATAATAAAAAAATGTCAAATATGTTTTAATTAATTTCTAGCTGTATAATTCAATGTACAAAATAAACTAAATAGAACAACACAATTTTTCATATGGTCTAGTATAGTTAAAAAAAAATCAGAAATTGTTATCAGTAAGCTACCGTTTAAATAATATAAGTTAACTTGCAATTAATTTGAATTGATTAAAAAATGACACCTGGACCAGGTAATCAAACCCAGGGTCTATAGTTTAGCACGCCAATGCTATATCAGTGAGCTATCTAGGATTCGTTCCGTGCTCAGGGATTCAGGGTCATACAATAATTGCTTATCCTTATCAAGATTAAAGTATTTAAAAAAAATCTATATTTGAAAGAAGTTACTACCTGGACTGGCGTCTCGATCCAGTTTGACTTTTGACCTCGATTTGGAGACTTCATTGACCTACTTTCCACATCCGTTTGATTTACCGTTATTCCCTCCCCCCTCCTGCTTCTTCCCCCTCCCCTCTTTCCAGACATGTCGATTCTTGTTCCAAACATGTTGGTACTTGTATTTTTTATTTGTGCTCATTATTTGAAAATGTCCTCCCCTAAAACCCCTCCCCTACAAATCCTTCGCCTACCACTCCGGATATGTTGGTTCTTTATCATTAATTATTAATGATTATTAAATAATTATTGCTAATTAATTAATGGCTAGGATTGGGTCGTTGTAGTTTATTTATTTGAGGGAGCATACAGTCCGTGACGTTTCGGCATGAGGGCTCTGCACGAAGCTCTCGCTATGGCTGTTGGGGGTAGAATGGGGGCATCGAGTCCATGACGTTTCAGCATGAGGGCTCTGCACGAGCCTCACGCTATGGTTGTCTGGTGTAAAATGTGGGCATCCTCGCTGCTCGTCCTCTTACAGAGTAGTGACCACTGCGCACCACTGGTGCGCACTCCCCAACCCCCTGCCCTCCTTACATCGCTTGGAAAGGGCTGATTACTTTCCTTTCACGTCATGGACTCGATGCCCCCATTCTACCCCCGACAGCCATAGAAAGAGCTTCGTGCAGAGCCCTCATGCCGAAACGCCATGGACTGTATGCTCCCTCAAATAAATAAACTACAACGCCCCAATTATAGCCATTAATTAATTAGCAATAATTAATTAACAATCATTAACAATTAATCATCAAGACCCAACATATCCGGGGTGGTAGGCGAGGGGGTTGTAGGGGACGGGTTCTAGGGGAGGAAATTTTCAACTAATGAGCACAAATAAAAAATACAAGTACCAACATGTTTGGAACAATAATCGACATGTCTGGAAAGGGGGGAGAAGCAGGAGGGAGGAATAACGGTAAATCAAACAGATGTGGAAAGTAGGTCAATGAACTCTCCAAATCGGGGTCAAAGGTCAAACTGGAACGAGACGCCGGTTCAGGTAGTGAAGTATACATTTATTTATTCATTTCCAGCCCAAATTATTTAAAAAATATGATGATGCTTACTAGGTGTTTAGCTTAGCCAAATTAAAGTATAAACCTTGTAACTAGACCCCAAAACATTAGTTTATCGTTTAAATTAATGTTAATTTACATTTAAACAACAAAATTTAACCGTTTAGTTAGAATTTCTATTGTTTATCATAACTTATAAATTAGAATTAAATAAAAAAATATCGTAGTAATGTTGGAAGGCTAGCTTCTTTTGTCTAGAATGTATTCTACAATTCAGATTCGATATTGAGGATTCACAGGTAACACTTTTTTGATTAGAGATTAGGACTAGAAAATAATTAGGTTAGACCCATTTCTAATATATTTACTGTATATACATCTAGCGGGAATATTTTCCCAGGCTGGAGCAAAACTTACAGCATCATCTTTGGTAAAGAGATTTTAAGCAACTAGCTTAATAATTTGTAAAAAAATCTTCAGTGGACTTGATTGAAACCCAGTTGAAACACATTTTATTTTCCACGTGATTCAAAAGCAGGTTATTTGGGGATATTTTGACTAATACTATGGTACTGATCGCATGAATTGAGCTTGTAAACAAAAAACACAGGTGAAGTTAATCAACCTCGTTCTTGTTTAGTTTAAAAGTATTGTATTCCTGAAAACTGCTATTTAGTTGAACTACATACATTCTAATTGTTTCTAATTGCATAAAAAGGGTAGATGAGGGGGAAGAAGGGGGAAATCCAATTTTTAGCACTAATTTAATTAGTTCTGCCATCTGTTAGATATTCATGAGACAATTAACACTTTAGATCATGGTTAAAAGAGGTTTCTCTCATATTTAAATAATACCTTTAAGAGCGTTCGTCATAACAGGTCCAACTCATCTCCCGTCTCGCGTGAGGAATTGGAGTAAAAGGGAAAAGTAAACACCTTCGATATGCCAGAAATGTGTGCAAGTGCATTCGTATTTGAATGGTTACTCGAATTTCTCAGCGGTGACGATGGGGGACAAAGCGACAAAGTTTCTTGTTAATAACTACAGTATGATTCTATTATGACAGAATGAAGATGTATGCACAATGCTTAACTGTGAAGCCATTCTAATATGGTTTAAAACGTCTTTTTCACTGCAGTTTTTATCAAAATATTTAATATTTTAGCAATGTTCTGTATTCGGAACATCTATTAACTCTTTATCTCCATTAATGTTTAATCAGAAATTATTTACGTGCAATAATGTTCGTGTAAATTTACGATTACTAGCCGACTGTATCACAGAGTTGATTGGCATGTGATGCACGCTTTTAATAAAGTATTTGTTAGAGTAATTATGGGGTTTGACACGTGTACGCATAGCTTGCATTAGTCACGATAATGAAATAATAACGAGGAAGATAGAATTTTAGAGGAAATGTATCAGCATATGTTTGGAGGGAGAATGGTAAACAATTAAGGTAAAACAACCCTCACTACACCCGACCTAGATTCGAACCCCAATATCTCTGTCCCATCTAACACGAGAGTGACTGTTAGACCTCGTGATTACCGATTAGGGCTTGTTTTAGTTGAATGCAGTAATACAATCATTTTTGTTTTAGCTAGTAGCTAACGTGGCCTTTCCTTCCACGCAAATGCAGGTACCTACACCTTTAGATTCTACCTTCCTCGTACCTACACAACCAGCGTAAATATATGTATATCCCGGAGGGGTAGTTTGATTAAGAGTAAGAGAAATATGTATTTAAAGATAACTAAAAGCACAAATCCATCCCTAAAAGTTATTTTTATGGATCTCCAACCTCAGCCTTTCTACACACTTGCTATTTATCATGTAAATCACTGCCTAACTATACAATTTTAACAAAAACGTTAAACTCATCTTTTAAACTATTTGAATTTAAAAAATAAGAATCGTATATAAACTACCTAAAAAAAATTCTATGGAAAACAAGTATAGGCCTAAAGTGTTATTTATCTTGTAAAAAACACTCCTATCGGTGACCTAGTGGTCTAGGGGTAAGGTGTCAGACTTCTATGCTGGCGGCCGGGGTTCAATCCTCGGTCCCGGAACAGATTTATCTGNGTTCGGATTCCACGTTAAACTGTAGGTCCTCCATTTCATCTCACAATCACCCTACCATTACACATTAGCGTAAGTGCGTATAACCCGAACGGGTAGTAAGACGCGGTGCTAATAATAATAATAAAACACTCCTATGATATATATTTAAACGAATCTTAAAGCAATTTTCGAGAAATATATAATTTTCAAAAGTTAATTGTTAGTTAACTATCCCTAAAAGATTTTTTCCAAAAGAAATAGGTGTATGCAATATTATTTGTCATGTCAAATATACTCCTGCTATCCATTTTCAACTAAATAAATTGTTATAGCCATTTTCGAAAAATTTAAAATTATTAAAAATTAGTAGACCTAATCAATGAACAACCCTTAAGCCTTAGAATTAATTTTTTTTAAATGTCCCAAGTTTATACCATATAATACCTGATTATCAGGTTTGAACAAAAGTCCATCAAACCTTTTTGGTTGTGGCACTAGGTACACACAGACAAACCGAGGGACCCAGAATTTCCAGATAAAATTTTTTGGGGTTCGGAGGCACATTAAAATGGCAATGTTCATTATAATTTCAAGGTCGAGTACTTTCATGATCACAATATTTTCTCTTTATATGAGAAAGTAAAAATATATTGGTTCAAAAAGAACAAAGTATTTTGTAAACAAAATCATATTATAATATTATTGTTGTCTTTAAACATTTAAAGCGAAAGTAATATTGTTAATATTAGCAGCAGTGACATTAATACTACCCACACCAGTGAGCACATGGTCAAGATAATTAAGTCGGATTAGCTGGTGATGGGAACGTCGGGATTTGAATCTCGGCTGATTGTACTGAAGGTTGGTTTTCATAAATGATTTTCTACTATACCCTACGCAAATGCGGGTATGTTTCTTATACATTCTACTTTTATCATTCTTACTATACAATAGCGTGAGTAGTAGCCTACCGATAAACAATTTAACCGAATAGGTAGTGAAACGTGGGGTAGTAATAAATAAAACACATCTCACCTCTCTGGTGTCTCTTAGGAAATGGTAGTCGCTGGTGGTTCTTTTACTAACCAGGCGGCAAATGAATGAGCCGTATGCAAGAGCTTGACTAAGTGAATGCTAAGTGAACACTAGCATGGGTTTGCTTGCGTCATCATAGGTTATAAGGTGGAGCGAAAGTGTGCTTGGGAACACACTATCTGTCCATTAAACATTCACTAACGTTCTTGGTTACCACACTATATCTACGTTCAACTTATTTTTATGTAACTAGCACTAATATTATATTATCCCATAGTGTTCTTACCTGCTGTGTATCGTGAGGAAGTGCACTGATAGTGTTCTTACCTGCTGTTGATCGTGAGAAAGTGCACTAATAGTGTTCTTACCTGTTGTGTATCGTGGGTAAGTGCACTAATAGTGAGGTGATGGTGATAGTGACTATGATGGTGTGAAATCAATTGAAATACTTAAACCCAACTTAAGATTAATTAACCAAACCCTGGTGACCGTTGGTGTAGTTCCTCTTTCGGGTAAAATACTCAAGGTACCAGCTAGTAATCGAGTCTGGAACCCCTAGGCTTGTAGCCAGGTGCACTGACCACTACACCATCAGACCGGTTATTATCTTCATTACTGCCGGATGATGATTTAACAAATTCCATTACTCTAAGGGTGACCTGGCGGTCTAGGGGTAAGGTGTCAGTCTTCTATGCTGGCGGCCGGGGTTCAATCCTCGGTCCCGGCAAAGATTTATCTGATTACCAAACCCTTCCTTCACCTTTGACAAGACATCTTGTGAATATGAGGAATGCCAGGTCCCCACCGTGGTTTGGATTCCACGTTAAACTGTAGGTCCTTCATTTCATCTCACAATCACCCTACCATTACACATTAGCGTAAGTGCGTATAACCCGAACGGGTAGTAAGACGCGGAGCTAATAATAATAATTCCATTACTCTAAGGCCCGGTGCCCACGAGCGACCTGCGTCTGGTGACGCCAAGTTGACGCCACGTCACAGCACCCGGAGTAGTGCACACTAGCGACTTGCGTTATTTGGACGCAACTCTCGGCCTCAGTCGATTTGAAGCCGTGACCGTGGTAAGTACACTTTGGGAGTGGAAGAAAATAGGTAAATTTATCTTTGCTGTACATAACCTTAATACCCTGACATGAACTTATAGGTCATATTTATGGTATCTGTAACAATAAAGTATAGGCACTTAAGTAATGCTTAGACGCAGCGTCACATGACGCGGTTGAAAAGATGATGCACGTCGCTCAAGGGTGCTGGGACTTATTGCGCTATTTAAATCAACTGCCACCATATTACTAAGATTTGGCTCAAAGACAATGACGCGCTGATCTCACCGAGAAACTGCAACAACGCGATTAGAGAATGAAAAACCAACCAACCTTTTCTTGAACACGTATTATATAATACGATCAGACTGCACACGCTAAATTACAAAAAGGAAGAACAAAAATAAAATGTTTTAACAATTAAATGTAAGAAGACTAGTAAACTATTTAGAAAAAATACACTTTTTCTTATATTCCACCAGAAGTTCATCATGACCTCCCCTCCCCATCACCAGCAAACTGGACTAGATGAGCTTGCCGATTAGTCAGAATGTCAACCGATGGGATTAGCCCAGATTATATAGCAGATATTTTAAGATTTTCTTCAGAATTTAGGGGTTTCTTCTGTTGTCTTCTTTCTTTGGCACCGCGTCTTACTGCCCATTCGAGTTATAGCCTATGCCTTTGTACTAATTACGCTAATTGGCTAGGGATGAAATAGGTTGAACTAAAGGAAGTATACCTGCATTTGCGTGGAGAGCGGGAGCGTAGGGAATCATTCAGGAATAACCACCCTCAATACAACCAACTGAGATTCGAACCACGATCTTCCCATCATCGGCAGTCTAGTCTATTCAAGAGTAACACCTTAGAACATGCGGTCACCAAAGCAGGTAATTTAGTGTTCTTTGAAAGAGAAGCATAAAATATGTTTTGTATATTACTATCGTGATGCTACGAAAACAAGCCGCCACCAAAATAGTTCCCCCTTGTGAGACGCCACAAGAACAGACGTGGTCAAGTGCCCTCCCAACCCTGCCCATCCTAATTTATCCACTCAGTATTCATCAAATTGTCGGAGCACATGAATAATAAGTAAACAAACACAATGCTTTGAGAAGCTTTCTGTGGACGCTTTAATTACTGTATGCAAAGTAATGTTCAAAGCTTGTTAACATGCTTGTAAACATCGAGAGAGTATAGATGTGGGGGAGGGGGATATTGATGTGTGGGTTGTAAAGGAAGCCCTTGGTTACGTGGAAGCTGTCTAGGGAATAATGAGATCTTTAACGAATACCTCGAAGACCAAACTAGGTGTCGATACATTATGTTAAAGTAGTCGGTTGCTGTTGATAAATATCTGGAAAAGTATTTAATGTATGACGATAAATATCTGGAAAAGTAGTTAATATATTTCAATACATATCTGGCAAAGTAGTTAATGGATGTCGATAAATATCTGGCAAAGTAGTTAATGGATATCGATACATATCTGACAAAGTAGTGAATTGATTTCAATAGATATCTTAAAAAGTAGTTTTTTTATCACCGCATCTTACTACCTGTTCAGGCTATACGTATATGTGATAATTACTCTACTGGGGTAGGAATGAAGAAGGCAGCATTTTAGAGGTAGTATACCCGTATTTGCATAGAAGTAGAGTGGAAAACCATTTAGGGAATACCACCTTCAGTAGATCCAACCAGGATTCAAACCCCAATCCCTCGTCATCAGCAGGATAATCTAACACGATAGCGACTCCATAGACCATTCGGCCACCGAAGTGAGTGTTGAAGTAATAAAGTGATGTCGATAGGGCCTACATATCTGTTGAAGTAACTGTTAATGAATGTTTAGTATTTTATCTCTTTATTTTTCCCCATTGTATTAATGTTATTGTTAGTGTAACGTGAGTGTGACCGTTCTGATTAAATAAACAGCTAATTGATATTAATAAAAAGATACTAACTAAACATTTAAATACCAGTCCTTTATAATGTTATGTCATTGTACAATTCACGGTCAACGTCCAAGTCACTCACATCGCACCGCCATTGGTCCCCGCTCACGACAAACCGCGCTGACCCAAGTTACACTAACACTAGACTCGCCGATTCATTCCCGGGCACACTAGCCCACTCTTGAACGCGCCGGTCCACTCACTTGGCTAGCCTCAACTCGGACTGATGGTTCCTCGCTGATCGCACACCATGTATTATATAGGGAGTCTGTAATCTTCCATATTTTCTAGACTACTCTACTGGATTCGAAGAAAACTAGCCCAGACTCTTTTAGACGTGTCCTTTCCTTTCCTAGTACACCCCATCTGTGAGGCTGACTGGCTACCTGCTAAGCAAGGACTGAAAAATATAACAGAAAGGGTAAACAAATGACAAGCACTGTAGTCTGACACTAATCTCGTTACATTGTTTTATATAACTCTCATATTTTCATCTACCTACTTTTTATGTTTGTATTATTTCTGTTAGAGTGATACATGTACTAAGTTATATTTTTGCGGGATCTATTGACCAGTTCGCGAAGGATTTGTACCTACAATAGACGTTTGTAAACACTGCAACTTAACTTCTCAGTTTTTCTAGTTTCTGCGCGCCATGCAACATCTCTCCCAAATTGTTTCGATAAACCCTATTCTAATAGCATTTATTGATAACAAGTGCGTGTAAATTAAATCGTGTGATAATTCATCAGGCTCATCATCCCACGACGACCTTAGTTAGACCTACTGGAACAACTTCGTCACCAGATTCATTAGTTCCAAGTAAAAAAAGGCACGTAGGTCTTAATCACTCGTAAGATTGAAAATGTATCAAACCCTCAACCCCCTAAACAATGGCTGTTAACTGTTGATACATATTTGTTTGAGTAAGAATGTCAATACGTATCTGTTAAAGTAGTCATTTGGTGTCTATACATTTTGTTAGTTAATGCATTTCAAAAGATATATATGTTTTTATTATTCAATTTCCAGTCATTGAGATTACGAGAAAAAAGGATGAACTGATTTTGATGAACCCTTAATTTAAAGGTTCGCGGTTCAGGATGTCGCCAAAAATATTATCGTCCGAAAAAAATCCAATTTTTCTAGGGAAATTCTAACATTTTTTGTTGTGTGCATAATGTCTCATCTGTCACATTATTTGTTTACATCACCATGGAAACCATTATGTATATGTTTGTACCTATACTAAAGGTTAAATTTAAAGCTTACTTGTTATGCAAAAAATAGATTCAACATATTTTAACATTATATTTAGCCTTTTTTGTAACAATAAATATTTAAAAATAATTAGTTGTTTTTACTTAGAGATGGTGAAAATATTGAACTCTCTAAAACCCGGTCTCCTCAGTACTTTCAATTTTTAATGTGGCCCTTTTGTTTAGACAAGTTTGACACACATGGTCTAAAGCGTCATTCTTGCTATAGACTGCACTGTTGATGACAAGATCGGGGTTCAGTTCTTGTTTTATTGTACTGAGGGTGGTTTTCACACTTTCCCTCCACACAAATGCGTGAACACCCTCAATTAATTATCATATTCTTTATTCCAAACACAATATGCGTATAGCCCAAAATGGTAGTGAGATGTGACAAAAAAATTGAGAGAGATGGTGATCATTTATAAATAGCTCTTTTCAGTACACTTGACCGGGATTCATGCCCTGACCTTCCTATCACCGATAAATAAAACCAGATGATGACCACGTACCCACCGATGTGGTGATTTAAATGTAAAAACAGTAGTTATACCTTTGAAACTACGAGAAAATGGATTAACGGATTTTGACAAATGAACACTCATTTTAAAGGTTAAAGGTTCAAGATATCAGCCAAAATAGTAGCCTTAAACTAAAACCCAGTTTTCCTAGAGAACTTTCCATCTTTTTCTTCTGTGTGGGCAGTGGCTCATCTGTACAATCATTCTTTGTTTACATCACCATGGAAACCATGATTTGTGTATGATAATAATATAACGGTAAATAACATATTTCTCTTGGGTTTAAAATAATTCTCATTGTGGCGTGAAGGAAAGGGGGGAGAGGGAGAGAATTTACGTTTTGATTGAAATTAAACACCGAAAGCTAAATATCTATATAAAGTTGATGACCTTTGACGAGTAAACTTTTAACTAGAAAGTCTAATGAGGGTTTATTTATTATATAGAAATTTTCCCCCCAAAAGAGTTTAGAATATAGTTCAATAATCTGCATTCATCGCTTCAATGATCAACTATTTTAGTTGTATATGCATTCTAAAGTTACAGATAGAATGGCACACTCGAATGAACTTAGTGAAACGAAACACATATTCTTGTTCTCTGCTGGTTTGGGGCCGAATATTCGCTTCAGGAGAGTGGAAACAGGAACACCGAGCAAATAAACACTTCCAGTTGGCACACGAATCGTCAAGTTTTATTGTTCTTTTAACGGCGTAGCACTTATGTGTTCGTTCTGGTGAGAAATGTTGCTATTCCAGTGGCTGTTGGCCTACTTGGTTGAATGTCAGCTTAACATACGACTCGCTTGCTTTGTAAGTAGACCTGAACACCTCGTGGAAAGCCTTAGCTTCGTAATATATATAAGCACCGTGTCTTACTACCCGTTTGGGTTCTACGCCTATGTACTAATTACGCTAATATGTTAGCGATAGGAGGGCTTCATCTATAGGAAGTGCATCCCCATTTGCGCTGAGGCAGATTATAAAACCATTTAGGGGAAAAAAACCTTAGTAACCCCGACCGGGTTTGAACTCCAATCCACTCATCATTAGCAGTCTAGTCTTCAGCGAGAGTAGCACCTTAGACCATGTGGCCACCGAAGCAGGTTACATTGATAGTTCTAGTACACTTTTATAATAATAGGTAAGAGTATTTATGATGTGATATTTTTTTAGTCAAAATATGTTGCATAGTTTCAGAGAAAAGTGTACCTACATTAGTATTTAGAATACAGGGAAAAGTTTCACGACCAGGTACCCTTATTGACAACGCTCTCAACAGTAGGCATCCAGATAAAACAACGTGAGCTTCCCCGCGGTATTCCTTCTTCAACAGTGCAATTAGCCCACACCGGTGGGCACGCGGTCTAAACGTCAAGCTCATTCAGTCTGGTTTTTAATTCAAGGGAAGGATGGAGATTGAATGTAGAAGCTTGCTTTTACCAACCCAATCCCCTTACACAAAAAATGCGGAGACATTTTTTCTTAAATTTTACCTTCATCCTTAACACATTATAGTAACTAATATACGTGTACAACTCAAATGGGTAGTAAATAATGGTGAAAACCCGATAAAATTATTTAAATACAATAGTGTTATTATAAATTTGAACGCAACGCTTCTTACTTCCCGTTTGAGCCAACAATGTATTTACACTTTTGAATTACTAGGAATAAATAAGAAAGTATTTATAAGATAGGTACCCACACTTGCTTGGAGGTAAAGTTGGAAACTATTTATAATAAAACCACCCTCAGTACACTCTGCTGAAGTTTGAACTCTGATCTTCCGACTACTGGCAATCTTAGTCTATTGTGAAAGTGACGCCTTAGAGTTATACTATGTGACCACCGATGCAGGCTAAATATTATTCAACTACCTTCAGATATAGAGGAAAGTTTTTTATTATATATAATTAGAGTATTTAGAACCAAGCTTATTATAAAAGGGATTTCGAAAATAATTTTTGTTCAAAAACAAGTAGTGATAAAATAAATGGATAAAAATCACAACTAAAATTAGAAAAGACACAGTAGAATATTATTTTCTTGCTCTAAAACATATATATAATATCAATTAATTATTAATAAATATATATACATAGAAAATATTATAATTATTAATATAAATTATATAAATATATAATTAATATTATAAATTATATATAAAATTAATGTTATAAAATATATATATATAATTAATATTATAAATTATATATATATTCATACAATTATACTAAAAATATAGTAAAATATTATCAATGTTGACCAAAGTAGATCTATGCATAAATATTTTACATCCATTTCTGTTTCTAGCCTGTGTTTTTATTCAAGTCATATTTTTTCCACTACCTGCTTGCTAGTCCTGTCGTAGCTTCATGTCTTATAATATTACTTAAGACTAGGACAGGCACAAAATCCAGTCCCCGGCCGTTAATACATCACTGTGAAAGGGTAAAAACACATTTCACCAACTATAAATGTTTACCATGCCAGGAATCAAACCCAGGACGCTTAGCTCAGTAAACAAATACGTTACCGACTGAGCTAAGGTGTCGAATATAATTATATTTATTATAGTTCTGGTAGGAAGGACATTTAGGGAGAGGGGGGAATGTGTTTCTTTTGTAACAATGATAATATTTTACTATTTTATTGGTGTTATTTATCAAATGTGACATCTTCAGATAACATGACTTGAAGTGTGAATACGTGACAGTCGATCTAATATCTTTTCTAGCTGCCGGTTCTGTGATCTGAGGGAAAAACCTGATATGTGCACTTTGGCTAATTTTTCAGGAGATCTATTTTCAATTCAAAGATATTTTGAATCCTTCTAGCTGATTAGAAATGATAAAAAATTATATTATTGTTGTTAATTTTCATTGAACCATACATGTAGAATATTATGTTTAAGTTTTGTTGCTAAGCGTTGGCCACAAACAAGATTTTCTCACATTTCCAACATATTATGTTTTGCCATCTTACAACAATGTATATAAGATTTGTTTGGTAAGTTGGGAAAACCTGATAAATGAGATAACTAAATATTTTGAGGCTTTTAAAAAATTACAGAATGCTTGAGAAACATTTTATTTTCATTATGACAAATTGATGTTCTTATATCACTAAAAAACCTTATATTAGTTATCTTCATCGAATTGATCTTGGATCTCATCAAATTCTAAAGCTCGACCAGAAATAGGCAGCTTCTTATAGAAATCGTGGCAATCTTGATCCATTAGAGTTAACATGGGCAGTAAGTCCCGCTCTTCAGGGGATGTATACCGAAAGGTTGATTGTTTGAGTGATTAACAACAGTTATCATTGTTTCACCAAGATTAGGCTGTTGCTTGCAAAGTTTCCCTCACCTTACATCTATCTTGAGGTTAAGAACTTTGAATGGCTCTACTTCATCCAACGAGTACTTGTATTGCATTTCACCAAAATCAGGTGTATAGCGAAGCCATCTTATTTTCAGCCACTTCACTTTATTCCCTTCATTGTCTTCTTTCTGGTGAATGAAAATATTTGTTAAGAGCTTATAAAATGCCATAAAAGTCATTTTGGGTCATTTCAGTGGCACTAAAGGGTTTCTGCTGTTCTCTGACCAATCTTACAAACTGAAAACAGTCACGAGGAACCATAATCTTCATTTTCCAATCATCAGTTTTATTTTATTTTTATCTCTCTATTCTCGAGTGATCACTGTCACATTCAAGTCTAGTGTGACCAGATAGAAGAAATATCTTATCAATCAGCTTTAGTGGTTGTTTTTTTGTAAAACAAAAGTGAACATACAGGCCATATTAATATTTCTATTTTGTCTACCTGCAGCATCTGAATAAGTGATCACGTGCTCGACTTGAGGTGGTAGACTTATGATTTTCTTGTAGACGGAAGATGCGATGTCATCAGAACCTCTACCTCCAGTTGCTTCATGCCACATATAGCATTCTGAATATTCCATAGAAGAGCACTCTCTAATGGTTAGATTGTCTCTTGTAATACACGATGTTCGTGGATAGAAATGGACATGGGAGGATCTGTTGTAAATCAAAACAGAGAACTGTCTGATTTTCCGTTTCTTATGCAGAAATATTGTCCTTAGTTTTACTGTCATAACCTTTATGTGCTTCTATGACATGGCCATTATGTTGCTAGGAAAATGTTCTCTTGTCTTTGTGCTGGATGCATGGCGCTTCATTGTGACGAACTCATCACATGTTTTACAGGTATCAAAGTATGGTTGTTTAAACTTGTACCCTGTTTTGTTAAAAACATCTCTAGATACATCATAGCATGCGGTTTGGGTTTCTACACTTTCTAGCTTAATTTTTTTTATATATTCGTCATGTATAATTTTTATATTCAAATGGTTAGCCAAGAATATTTCAATGAGAAAGTCCCGGCGGGAATAATGGCTTTCATGTTTTGGATACTTTTCTATGAACGCCATTATTTGTACTCGTTCTTTAACCAACTTGTTTTTAGGAGTGTGCTCACCTATTTTATCGTGCCCATGAAAACCAGTAGGTGAGGAACGAAATTTATGAATATGATAGTAGTTCACTTTAGCCATAGTGACCCCATGAAAAGACATAAACATCTTTTTACAAAGACTAATGTGTGATGTTCCAACATTCACTTTATAATTGGTGGTTATTTGTCCATTGTAAGTTTTAGCAGTGTTCGTTTTCTTAGTAGTTTTTTTTTCTACAAATTGAGATTCAACAGCAAAGGATTTCATCTTTCACTTCTTTTGGCTTCTTAATAAATGCATCAAAAATTTTGAGTTGTTTTTCAGGATTACATCTTTCTTCGCACTTATACCTACAGCACTTAATAATTGGGGGAAAAGCTTTCCCTTGAAAACTTTTACCATGGCGGTTGACATATGGAAAATCTTGATCCTTCTTTTTATTCTCTTCCTCCCTTTTACGAACGCCTTTCCTCTTCTTTGGCATCGGCTCAGGTTTAGGCTCTGCAGTTTCAACATCACTCGATTCATTGGCTTGAAGCTCTGGTTCTGTAGCATGTGCTGCAGACTCAACTCTTAAATCAGCTTGAGGTCCATAGTTTGTAGGGAGCTCTAGAAACTCATCAACTGCTCCGACTGGGGGAAAAAATTAAGCCAGTGACAATTACATCCTATACAGACACCAAACTATACATTTGAATTTTTGGTGATGGATAGTAATGGAAGCATACATGTTGTACTTTAAGCTAACAATGTAAATAAGTTATACACCCTGTCAGTGTAATCTCTATGAAAACTAGTAAGAGACAAGATTTTTTTTTTAAATATATTTATATAATAATGTTTAGGGTCCAGTTAAGCCACAAGACTTAACATCTGGTGCCTGTATGTATAAAATTCAATACACAAATACATACAACAGAATACAATATAATAAAATAAAGAATAGATCAGAACTGTAAAATAAAAAACAAGTATTTCAACTAAAACCGATATAAAATTATTTATACACTAGCTGTATCCATCCAGTCAGTGTGCCTACTGGACATCCTCAAAGTTTCCCACAGCACAAAAAATAAAAATAAAAAATACTTTCAAGCCATGGCCAAGCATGCTGACCACAAGACCACAGAGGTGGTATTAACTTACCGCCCCCCCCCCACCTCCCCCACCGCCCCCAACGACCACTACTACTACTACTACTACTACTACTACTATTACTCTTAATAATAATAATAACAACAATAATATACTAATGGACTTACATGATGAATCAATGTTTGTGTTTGAGGCCAGACTGGTTTCCTCGATGGTATCCTCTGTAGGAAGGACCCTGTAGATTTTTCCAAGTCTCGTTTTCTTTCCTCACTGTTCGTCTTTCTCTGGTTGTCAGGTTGTCAGAATCATCCCCAGAATCTCCAAAATGTCTGCCTATAAAGAAACAAACAAACACAAATAGGATAGTAAAAATAATAATAATAATAATGATACTTATTATTATTATTATTATTATTATTATTATAGGTAATCCTATTATATATAATTTTTTAACAGCACATGTATCACTGAACATGCATTGTTCAAACAAAAGAGTTAGTTAAACAATGAGTTATTTACAAAGATTTCATTTTGTGAACATTTTAACCATCACTTATTTAAAGTTTCATGGTAGTTTTTATGTTGAGCCAAAACTTGAGCACAAATAAGCTTTGTTATTCTACTAGAGGTTTTTAAAATCTAGAATAGGTTACAATAATAGGAAAATAATAAAAAGTTAATGATGTAGGCTCCATAAATCAATGTTATCAATGGCTTGGATTATATTTGAAAAAATTATCACTTTTAATCTGAAACTTAACATCTTCACTTGGTTTAGTAGCCTATTTTCATTTTATTGGTATTGACTTTCCAAAGGAAGTAACCTGTTATTGCTTTTCACTTAGGTTAGGTGAAATATCCTAAAGCATGAGTTTACTCACAAAAGGAGGACATTACAATCATGTTTCTATCAGAAATTTCTGTCAGGAAACTGGTTAAGTAATTACGATAGTTTTGTATATGTTATATCCACACCATTATCATATCCTTTATGCTTGACTGGTCACAAACTGTAAAATTATGTCCTGTAATACCTAATAATATAATAATGTATCCATAATTTTGTTTTGAGTCTAATTAAAAGGTATTATTTCGAAACCGAATGGTCTTACATTTTAAATCAATAAATCCCGAATATGTCAATCAATCACAAAATTATATTATAGTATCAAGGATATAAAATACAACACGTTTATAAGTAGGCCTAATAATTTTATAATAACAATAAAGTAAATAGTAAGTACTAGACCCTATAGTAAAATAATTTTTCTTACCAATGAAAATGAATTCTCCATAACTGGGGGAGCTTCTGACTAGCCTAGTAGATTCCACTGTGTCTGTTCTGGTATCTTGACTACTTCCAGCAATATCAAATAATATCCTGGGATGTATCCTTCTTATATTGTTTATGCCAAATTTTTCTTCATTTTTACACTGTATCTTATGTAATATAAGATTACCCCGATCACTAAACTCCACCTTACAGCTTTTACACACCAACATTTTCACTTTATACTAAATAACGACAGGAGCTCAACAGTCAAACACATAAACACACCACTATACATAGTCCAACATAACCTTAAAACATATAATTCAAGTGTTGCCAACAGAAAATCTACAGTTTGTCCAAGATTTAAAAACCAAATATAGTGGAATATAAATTTTAACAGTTTAAAATAAGTTAATAGATGAATCCGCTAAGTGGCATAAACACATATCTCAACATATCAGCTTCTGCTACCTTGAATATTTTTGTTAAAATAAAATATTTCACATGACAAAACCATATATGTCAACATATCACCTTCAGCAACTTATAAATTGCTTCAAGTTCGAAAATATCTAAGATGACCAAACCAAAGACCTCACATATAAACTCCTGCCTTCTTTAAAAATCAACATTTTCTAAGATATAATAAAACTAAATATTCATAACTAAACTACCACAGAGTGTAGGACATATCAGATTATTCCATATTATAGATATCACTGAGAGGAATATGAATGTACTAATAGCTCAATTTTGCAAAATAATAAATATATCAGGTTTTGCCATCTGACCAAAGAATTAAGGAAAGTCCTTCCTTTAAACATTGGGCTTTACATATGTATTTTATATATTAATATGCTGTTGTTTATATCAACGTATCTTATGGGCAATCCGTAAATTATGCCGATGGAGTAGGAAAGAGGAAGGTAGAATTAAGAGAATATGTAATAGTATTTTGACGGAGGGAGAGATGAAAACCTTTTAGTAAAAATAACCCTTGCTACACTAATCCGAGATTCAAACCCTAAAACCCCACAATATGTTATATGTGCTTGATTTATTAATAACGTTTCCACCAACGTACGTTATTTATTAGTCAAAATAGATTCAAAATCAATTCAAATTTAAATATTTGAATATTATGTATGTTTTGGCACGTCTTATGAATGATCAAAAATAGCCTTTGTGTGTTGAACGTGGCAATAAATGTATAGTTTTAAATTGAATGGCTATATATTTTTTAATCTCGTTAAAATGGTTGATTTGAAAGTAAAATTTGTAAACGCTCTGGAACACACATCCATTAGTATGAATTTAACTTTAGTTTGTAAGTTTATTGCTGGTATGAATCTTAGCTCATAAATTATATTTTAAAATATTAAGATATGGATACATATTGTTTATAAAATACAATTTAAAACATAATAATATACTACTTAGCACCGCGTATTTACTACCATTTCGGGATATACGCTTAAGTAATAATTACGCTAATGGGTTAGGGATTGGTAAGGTTGAATTTAGAGGAAGTGAACCCACATTTGCGCGGAGGGAGAGTATACAACCATTTAGGGGAAACCACCCCCAGTTCACCCGACCGAGAATCGAACCTCGATCTCCACAGCAGTCTAGCTTAACACAAAACTAGCGCATTATTTAACTACGTCACCTAGGTGGGTAATTTAAAACATAGTGAGTTAAAATCTACGTAGGTGGGCACGTGTATTAACTGTTAGACTAATTTAGTCTGGTTTTCTAAAAATGGGGAACTTGTGGCCCTAGTCCTAAATGGGTGTATTGGAGAAGTTTATTCTTAAATGATTTCCCACTCTTCTTCATAAATGATTAAACATTTTCTATCTAATATTACCTTACCTACCGCCTTAGTTTTTATTAAAAAGCGTATAGCCTGGATGGGTAGTGAGACGTGGTTAATATTTTTTAATGTATAATTCTAGAAATAATGTTTGTAATTAATGCCTAAGTTATGTTTTGACTAACCGTGCCTAGAGGATATTGTCAGGAAACCATTGAAGGAACCTTGACACTTCAAATAGTTTCTAGATTTACTTTCATG
>CABEEJ010007073.1:7117-33983 GCA_901482245.1 Timema douglasi | reverse complement strand
CCTCTAGTCTAGTAGTTATTTAGAGCTGTCCTCCCCTGACATTTTGTGCCAGTTAAATGCCTCTAGTCTAGTAGTTATTTAGAGCTGTTCTCCCCTGGCATTTTCTGCCAGTTAAATGCCTCTAGTCTAGTAGTTATTTAGAGCTTCCCCCCCCTGACATTTTCTGCCAGTTAAATGCCTCTATTCTAGTAGTTATTTGAAACGGTCCTTCCGGCAAATATTTGACAATAGATTGCATCTGGAAGTCATTTGGAGTTTGGTTTAAGGCTATCGTTAAGCTTCATATTCGATAATATTAGAGGATTTTAGGGGGTAATTTATTCCAAGAAGGGGCAAATTATGTCCAGGGGGCTGAGTCCCCCCCAGTTCCGTCCGCTCCTGCTGTCCACACATGCTCTATATTCGGTATTCGGGGACGAACTACTTTCAAGGATTAGTAGTTTTCTTCTGTCGTCTCTATGAGGAACAATGTTCGTTACTCGCTATGCACTGAAATTTGAACTTTCATTTAGTTTTTTTGTATTAATTTTCTAACTTTCACAGGGGGGGCAACTGACCCTTTGACCCCCCTCCCCTCACACTCCATGTTCCAATGGTCCATGTTCTCACCAACTTGTAACAGGAGATGAGTCCTCTGGCCATCATAGCTCTGCTCACCCGAGGCTAATATTGTCCAGTTTATCATAGAACCTGGTTAGAGCAGACCCCCCACGACAGTATTCACTCCTGGCGGTACCGGTCATTGTCGGCACATTCTATCCAGTACAACCCTACCCAGAGTGCCCTTGCTCTGTCCCTACTATTGAGACTGCCTTACCGGCCGGTGTACTGTTGCTCGTGTCAATACTGACATGAGGGAGGGCGGCGCACCGACAACGTGTGTGTGTGTGTGTGTGTGTGTGTGTGTGTGTGTGTGTGTGCAGCTTTAAGTGAAGTACCCCAAGTTGTATGACTGTGTTTATGTTTACCACGGTTGAATGGAAATACTGCTACTAGCCCGTCTCAGTCCACGGATAACACGTAGCTTAGGTAGGCTTACGGATTGAGCCACTGTAGTGTAGAGACCAGTGGAAAGTTTTACCGTATTTTAAAAATATAGCACAATTTACAAATAATAATTTTATCATGAACAACTATTAAAAATAATCCTAATTTCACTTTTTTTAAGTGAAGAATTCAGTAAACCACACTACAATATGAGTTACTGTTTGTGCACACCTAATATCCCTGTTAATATAGTACCTAATATCCCTGTTAATATAGTACCTAATATCCCTGTTAATATAGTACCTACTATCCCTGTTAATATAGTACCTAATATCGTCTAAACAGTCTCTGACCGCTTGGTCAAGGATCGTGAACGTGTCCAGTCGAACATGAGGTTCTCTCCAGGTTGAAAACAAGTAGCACTCGTCTCGCTGTTAGGAGTCACAATGTCGTGTTTCGCAATTCGCCACGTTTTGGTTGGAAATAGCTTCTAACTAAGTTTCTATTTAATGTTGGCTATAGTTACAAATTGTTCTCGATCGTGCAATTGTCCGTACCGAGCCGTATGGCCCGTTAGTCAGACGGAGAAAGCTGCTGGCTGGCGTTGCGTGCGTATACAACTTTGTAACACGCGAGGAACCCACTCTTCACACATTTATACGAGCCTAAACACTCTAATCGCGTGAATACCGGTTTGCGATATTAACAAGATATCTAATAGCTCTCACTGGTGCCGATCAAGTGATTTGTTGGCTACACAAATGTATCACAAAGGAGAAATTTCATCCACCTGTATTATAGATAGATTCCCCAAGACCACTAACGTGCGCCGGGTGACGTGTGGCACTTACAGCTGGTTGTATTTAGTGTTAGCTCGCCTCTAATTGGTTGTGTTTCTGCTCTGATGGCGCGAGTAATAAAACACTAACGTTAACAAGTGTAATATTATGTTCCCTGGCGGTAAACATGTCAAAGCTGGTTCATTCTGAAGGTGATTCCCCCACACAGACAGCCTGAACAATCCCAGGCGTGTCTCGACAAGCAAGGAGCGCGCCGCGCTGCATTCATCCGCTCTTAATTACAATATTAATTAGTATTCAAGGGCATTTCAATATTAGGCCGTGCTCGGCATCCGGTACACACCTTTATTATAGACCTGATTGGGATTCGAACCCCGATCTCTCCGTCACTGTCTAACCAGACGCCTTTATCGGCGTGACCACTGGTGTTTGTATTTCAAAATAGCCTCGAACATGGTGGTCTCATCGAAGCGTCGTGAGATTCTAAGTAAGATCCCGGGTTTGATTTCCGGCACGGCCACAAAAACCATCAACCATTAATGTTTGTTTGGTGGCCGAGGTACTGGGAGCTGTGTTGAATTAGTTTGTAAGTCGTGGATACTATAGGTCACACGTAAACCCTGTCTCTTGTGAGTTCTAAATTTAGGGTCGTGTTTGTAGTTTAGTCATGGTCTAATGCGCCACTAATATGTCTGACAGGATTGTCGGCGACAGAAAGATCAAGGTTCGAATCCCGGTCGGGTGGTCTGAGAGTGGTTTTTACTAAATAGTTTCCCACACTCTCTCCACGAAAATTCGTGTACATTTCCTGTGAGTTCTGCCTTCCTCCTCCCTAACCCACTAGCGGGCGGTGAGACGCTGAGACAAAGGCACAGTCGTACAAACTGTCACAAAGATCGTATCAGTTTGGAACTACATTTTCAAAAATAGCTCGTTGGTAATCTACTTTTTGGAAAGTTTTATTTAGGTAAACTTACATATATCGTCAATATGACACTCTTCATATATACATTTCAAACAACTTTAAAACAATTTCAAATATTCAAAAATCAGTTATTTGTAAACTACCCTCAAATTATCTATATTCGTAAACATGTAACCCTATTTAGCATGTAAAACAGTTCACAGATACCCATTTAAAGATAAATCTTGTAAGCTATGTACGTCGTGTACGAGTATTTGCCATGATACTAACATTGTTCCTCATAGAGACGGCAGAAGAAGACTAATAACCCCCTGAGAGCAGTTCGTCCACGAATACCGAATATAGAGCATGTGTGGACAGCAGGAGCGGCGGAACTGTGGGGGACTCTGCCCCCTGGAAATAATTTGCCCCTTCTTGGAATAAATTCCCCCTAAAATCCTCTAATATTATAGAATATGAAGCCTAACGAGAGCCTTAAATCAAACTCCAAATGACTTCCAGATGCAATCTATTGTCGAAAATTGTCGGAAAGACCGCTCCAAATAACTACTAGACTAGAGGCATATAACTGGCAGAAAATGCCAGGGGAGGACAGCTCTAAATAACTACTAGACTAGAGGCATTTAACTGGCACAAAATGCCAGGGGAGGACAGCTCTAAATAACTACCAGACTAGAAGCATTTAACTGGCAGAAAATGACAGGGGAGGACAGCTTCAAATAACTACTAGACTAGAGGCATTTAACTGGCACAAAATGACAGGGGAGGAAAGCTCTAAATAACTACTAGACTAGAGGCATCTAACTGGCACAAAATGACAGGGGAGGAAAGCTCTAAATAACTACTAGACTAGAGGCATTTAACTGGCAGAAAATGACAGGGGAGGATTGGCACAAAATGACAGGGGAGGAAAGCTCTAAATAACTACTAGACTAGAGGCATTTAACTGGCACAAAATGACAGGGGAGGACAGCTCCAAATAACTACTAGACTAGAGGCATCTAACTGGCAGAAAATGACAGGGGAGGACAGCTCCAAATAACTACCAGACTAGAGGCATTTAACTGGCAGAAAATGACAGGGGAGGACAGCTCTAAATAACTACCAGACTAGAGGCATCTAACTGGCAGAAAATGCCAGGGGAGGACAGCTCTAAATAACTACTAGACTAGAGGCATTTAACTGGCACAAAATGACAGGGGAGGAAAGCTCTAAATAACTACCAGACTAGAGGCATATAACTGGCACAAAATGACAGGGGAGGAAAGCTCTAAATAACTACTAGACTAGAGGCATTTAACTGGCAGAAAATGACAGGGGAGGAAAGCTCTAAATAACTACTAGACTAGAGGCATATAACTGGCACAAAATGACAGGGGAGGAAAGCTCTAAATAACTACTAGACTAGAGGCATCTAACTGGCAGAAAATGCCAGGGGAGGACAGCTCCAAATAACTACGAGACTAGAGGCATCTAACTGGCAGAAAATGACAGGGGAGGACAGCTCTAAATAACTACTAGACTAGAAGCATTTAACTGGCAGAAAATGACAGGGGAGGACAGCTTCAAATAACTACTAGACTAGAGGCATTTAACTGGCAGAAAATGACAGGGGAGGACAGCTTCAAATAACTACTAGACTAGAGGCATCTAACTGGCACAAAATGACAGGGGAGGAAAGCTCTAAATAACTACTAGACTAGAGGCATCTAACTGGAACAAAATGACAGGGGAGGACAGCTCCAAATAACTACCAGACTAGAGGCATCTAACTGGCACAAAATGACAGGGGAGGAAAGCTATAAATAACTACTAGACTAGAGGCATCTAACTGGCAGAAAATGACAGGGGAGGAAAGCTATAAATAACTACGAGACTAGAGGCATCTAACTGGCAGAAAATGACAGGGGAGGAAAGCTATAAATAACTACGAGACTAGAGGCATTTAACTGGCAGAAAATGCCAGGGGAGGAAAGCTCTAAATAACTACTAGACTAGAGGCATTTAACTGGCAGAAAATTACGGGGGAGGACAGCTCTAAATAGCTTCCAAGGTCATCCAAATTTCAAAAATGTATCGGTGAGGAACACTTTAAATGGCTTGTAAAATAATCTAATTTAAAAAATCAAGGCATAGACTACTCATAGCTTCTATAGTAAACAATTTTTCAAAAAATTGTTGAAGGAGAGCTACACCAAATAGTTTATAAAAACTATCTTATTTAAAAAAAATTGTAGAGGTTGGCCACAGTTTAAAACAGATGTGAGACCAATTATGAAGATAAATAGTTAAATGGCTTCAAACAGAAACCACACATAGTATATTCCATTCACGGTAGGAATCGACTTCTGAAAGGCCCTTTTCCCTACCATAAATCTACTATATAGTAGGATATTGGTAGGAAAAAAGACCTTTCAGAGAGTAATTCCTACCGTGAATGGAATATAAGTAACTAATGTTATTTATAACTGTGAGCCGCTATTAGAATGATCTGGACCCGCTCCTGCACATTTGGGAGTTTGGGGCCGCATAAGGCCTAAATATTCATCGTAGTCTCGAGGTGAAACTTTTTCACGATTACTGTGCCTTCGCTTTATAAGAGTAAGCAAAAAACAATCAGTCGAGGTGAAATAGGGGATTGTGGGACATGAGAGTCCAACCACCTGGTATAAAAACATCACAATTCCAACATTCCGACATTGTCGGTGATTGTCAGTGTCCGGTACATAAATAATTAGGAACACTCACTTCACTGTCGGTCCTCAAGGTCGAGGAGACATATTTATGGCAGGTGTTCTGACCAAGAGTGTAGGTGTGTGTGTGTGTGTGTGTGATCATGGCTCGTCGATCACCTTGGAATATATTATCATCACCAAGGCACGGATTTTTGTGACCCAAAAATTATAAAAATCACCCATAAACTGACCTAAGAATTCTAAAAAAACTACTCTATATTTTTACAAAAATTTCCTTAAAATTAAACAGAAACTCGTAATAAATGCACACAACTAAATCAAACACGCAATTAACAAATGTAAATTTTAATGAAAAGTCATTAACCCTCGAATTTTGTTATATTATATTTATTTACAAACATTTTCTTGAGAAGTGATAGCTGCCCCCTTCCAGCATAGTTGCAGTCTCACCAGGAATCTGTGTTTTACAAACAAACAAACAGGATAAAACAGTTCATTGTCTACATTTTCTTCTCATTCCGACAATGGAGGGTTGGGAACATTTATGTTTGAGTATTGGGGCCCCAAGCAATAGCTGGTCTGTGCCTTCTTCCTGGGGCCCCAAGCAATAGCTGGTCTGTTCCTTCTTCCTGTGGGGTCCCAAGCAATAGCTGGTCTGTTCCTTCTTCCTGTGGGCCCCAAGCAATAGCTGGTCTGTTCCTTCTTCCTGGGGCCCCAAGTAATAGCTGGTCTGTTCCTTCTTCCTGGGGCCCCAAGCAATAGCTGGTCTGTTCCTTCTTCCTGGGGCCCCAAGCAATAGCTGGTCTGTTCCTTCTTCCTGGGGCCCCAAGCAATAGCTGGTCTGTTCCTTCTTCCTGGGGCCCCAAGCAATAGCTGGTCTGTTCCTTCTTCCTGGGGCCCCAAGCAATAGCTGGTCTGTTCCTTCTTCCTGGGGCCCCAAGCAATAGCTGGTCTGTTCCTTCTTCCTGGGGCCCCAAGCAATAGCTGGTCTGTTCCTTCTTCCTGGGGCCCCAAGCAATAGCTGGTCTGTTCCTTCTTCCTGGGGCCCCAAGCAATAGCTGGTCTGTTCCTTCTTCCTGGGGCCCCAAGCAATAGCTGGTCTGTTCCTTCTTCCTGGGGCCCCAAGCAATAGCTGGTCTGTTCCTTCTTCCTGGGGCCCCAAGCAATAGCTGGTCTGTTCCTTCTTCCTGGGGCCCCAAGCAATAGCTGGTCTGTTCCTTCTTCCTGGGGCCCCAAGCAATAGCTGGTCTGTTCCTTCTTCCTGGGGCCCCAAGCAATAGCTGGTCTGTTCCTTCTTCCTGGGGCCCCAAGCAATAGCTGGTCTGTTCCTTCTTCCTGGGGCCCCAAGCAATAGCTGGTCTGTTCCTTCTTCCTGGGGCCCCAAGCAATAGCTGGTCTGTTCCTTCTTCCTGGGGCCCCAAGCAATAGCTGGTCTGTTCCTTCTTCCTGGGGCCCCAAGCAATAGCTGGTCTGTTCCTTCTTCCTGGGGCTCCAAGCAATAGCTGGTCTGTTCCTTCTTCCTGTGGGCTCCTAGCAATAGCTGGTCTGTGCCTTCTTCCTGGGGCCCCAAGTAATAGCTGGTCTGTTCCTTCTTCCTATGGGCTCCTAGAAATAGCTGGTCTGTGCCTTCTTCCTGTGGGCTCCTAGCAATATCTGGTCTGTACCTTCTTCCTGGAGCCCCAAGTAATAGCTGGTCTGTTCCTTCTTCCTATGGGCTCCTAGAAATAGCTGGTCTGTGCCTTCTTCCTGTGGGCTCCTAGCAATAGCTGGTCTGTACCTTCTTCCTGGAGCCCCAAGTAATAGCTGGTCTGTTCCTTCTTCCTGAGGGCTCCTAGCAATAGCTGGTCTGTGCCTTCTTCCTGTGGGCTCCTAGCAATAGCTGGTCTGTACCTTCTTCCTGGGGCCCCAAGCAATAGCTGGTCTGTTCCTTCTTCCTGTGGGCTCCTAGCAATAGCTGGTCTGTATCTTCCTGGAGCCCCAAGCAATAGCTGGTCTGTGCCTTCTTCCTGTGGGCTCCAAGCAATAGCTGGTCTGTGTCTTATTCCTGTGGGCTCCTAGCAATAGCTGGTCTGTGTCTTATTCCTGAGGCCCCAAGTAATATCTGGTCTGTGTCTTATTCCTGTGGGGCCCCAAGCAATAGCTGGTATGTTCCTTCTTCCTGAGGCCCCAAGTAATATCTGGTCTGTGTCTTATTCCTGTGGGGCCCCAAGCAATAGCTGGTCTGTGTCTTCTTCCTGGGGCCCCAAGTAATATCTGGTCTGTGTCTTATTCCTGTGGGGCCCCAAGTAATAGCTGGTCTGTGTCTTCTTCCTGGGGCCCCAAGTAATATCTGGTCTGTGTCTTATTCCTGTGGGGCCCCAAGCAATAGCTGGTCTGTGTCTTCTTCCTGGGGCCCCAAGTAATATCTGGTCTGTGTCTTATTCCTGTGGGGCCCCAAGTAATAGCTGGTCTGTGTCTTCTTCCTGGGGCCCCAAGTAATATCTGGTCTGTGTCTTATTCCTGTGGGGCCCCAAGTAATAGCTGGTCTGTGTCTTCTTCCTGGGGCCCCAAGTAATATCTGGTCTGTGTCTTATTCCTGTGGGGCCCCAAGTAATAGCTGGTCTGTGTCTTCTTCCTGGGGCCCCAAGTAATATCTGGTCTGTGTCTTATTCCTGTGGGGCCCCAAGTAATAGCTGGTCTGTGTCTTCTTCCTGGGGCCCCAAGTAATATCTGGTCTGTGTCTTATTCCTGTGGGGCCCCAAGTAATAGCTGGTCTGTGTCTTCTTCCTGGGGCCCCAAGTAATATCTGGTCTGTGTCTTATTCCTGTGGGGCCCCAAGTAATAGCTGGTCTGTGTCTTCTTCCTGGGGCCCCAAGTAATATCTGGTCTGTGTCTTATTCCTGTGGGGCCCCAAGTAATAGCTGGTCTGTGTCTTCTTCCTGGGGCCCCAAGTAATATCTGGTCTGTGTCTTATTCCTGTGGGGCCCCAAGTAATAGCTGGTCTGTGTCTTCTTCCTGGGGCCCCAAGTAATATCTGGTCTGTGTCTTATTCCTGTGGGGCCCCAAGTAATAGCTGGTCTGTGTCTTCTTCCTGGGGCCCCAAGTAATATCTGGTCTGTGTCTTATTCCTGTGGGGCCCCAAGTAATAGCTGGTCTGTGTCTTCTTCCTGGAGCCCCAAGTAATATCTGGTCTGTGTCTTATTCCTGTGGGGCCCCAAGCAATAGCTGGTATGTTCCTTCTTCCTGAGGCCCCAAGTAATAGCTGGTCTGTGTCTTATTCCTGTGGGGCCCCAAGCAATAGCTGGTCTGTGTCTTATTCCTGTGGGGCCCCAAGCAATAGCTGGTCTGTGTCTTCTTCCTGAGGCCCCAAGTAATAGCTGGTATGTTCCTTCTTCCTGAGGCCCCAAGCAATAGCTGGTCTGTTCCTTCTTCCTGAGGCCCCAAGTAATAGCTGGTCTGTGTCTTCTTCCTGGGGCCCCAAGTAATAGCTGGTCTGTGTCTTATTCCTGTGGGGCCCCAAGCAATATCTGGTCTGTGTCTTATTCCTGTGGGGCCCCAAGCAATAGCTGGTCTGTTCCTTCTTCCTGTGGGCCCCAAGCAATAGCTGGTCTGTGTCTTATTCCTGTGGGGCCCCAAGCAATAGCTGGTCTGTGTCTTATTCCTGTGGGGCTCCAATATAGCTTTGTATTTTTCATCTAAATAACTTTTATTTTGTTGCAGATTATTTTTAATAGGCCATATATTTTTATATTTACGAATTGTATAATGGTGGTACGACTATTAAATAAAAATGTAAGCTAACTGGAACCTAATTCAGAACAGAAATAACAGGTACTTTTATTTTGATCCAAGTGGAACAAGAAACTGAAAATATTTATTGGAAGAACCAGAACATATTTCTTCGGTAGATCAGTTTTCTACTCATAATATTCCCAAAAATTATTTTGAAGGCATTATGACCGCGGTGGTATTCAAACATAGACTTTTTTGATGAAGTGAAAAATCTTGTTCACTCTCTGGGATGCTCGTGAAAAAATGCAAGATCTGTTGTTATTATTTATTTGTTAATATAAGTAGGAAAAACTCAACTCAACTTATATTCCGAGACAATTTATTTTTATTTTGGCCAAAAAGGTTTTTGTCTTAAAAACTGCAAAAAGTATTTCCTTTCTGGCGTTTTCTTCCCCAAAACGTTGATAATACAATAATAAAAGTAACAATTAACTCTTTGACTAGTACAAGACATGTGTTAGATCGAGCCGATACACATTCCTGGTTTTTACATGTAATATAGACGATTAGAAACAACACTGTCCCTTGTTAGTGTGACTATTGCTCACGTCGCAAAGTCCATTGTTGAAAGTACAATGAACAATGCTGTAGTTTCCCTCTAACTGGCATCCAGTACAAACTTCACTCTTGCTTCAGTGAACATGAACATGGACATGAACATTGACATGAACATGGACATGGTCGGAGTCTTCTGACGACACTTCCAGAGATGTTCATGTCACATGCTCCACTTTCATTACACACTATAGCACCGTGTCTTACTACCCGCAACTTTAATTGGGGTAGGAAGGTGTGAGGTAGTATTTCCTGGAGTATCTCCGCCAATTTCCACGAAAGGGAGAGCGGGAAAGCTTTCTACGCCCGGTCGGATGGATACCGGGAGTAGTCTCTTGGACTCGGGCTGTTACGAAAGCCGTTGAGGCACACCATTATGGTCCGAGGCGCTAATAGCTCTTTGCGTGTGCTAATTCCCGTGTTGAGTGTGTTTGTTGTCGAGTTGCATACGGTCCGGACCGGCACGCAGACACGTGTCAACACCGTGCAGGCGCATTGATTGTCGTACAGCCACGGGCCAATCCCCGGCACGCTTACAACTCCAGCGGGCGAGAGGGGTTTAGGGAACACGCGGTTGAATAAAATACTGTCTATGGTAACTAAGGGCTGGTATTTAAGTACTGAAATATTAGTCATGTGTGATGATATACACAGTGGTATTTATATTAGACTGGGTTAGTAGCCATGTGTGTGATATTATACACATATCTATTAGTAAGCAGTTAATAACGTAAAGCGCACAGTTCCCAAGAAAAATACAATGGCTTATACTGAAACGTGGTGATTAAAAGTAATTTTTTAATATATTTTTTACTTCTATAAGTTGGCCTATAATCTTTGTTCAGGAAGTAAAGGTCTCTTAAATACTTTTTTTTAAGCTTTAACTCGGAATATTAACTTAACTAAACTGTATATATTGAAACTTATTGTAATCCTAGTTTAGCTGTTACCTTTCTATTAAATCAAATTTTATTTTTAATTTGGTCCTGATTTGATTATTTTCATGAATATTAGGGTGGAACTATTATTTCTCAATAACAAAATCAAAATTGTAATATCCCCCCCCTTTATTTTCAATCATATTTATAACGATAGTCTTTGACGCTAGATCACTGGCGGTTAGTTGTCTAATCTCTCCTCGTATTCTGATTGGCTGATACATCAAGGGTCATCATTGGATATTATTGTAATAATCAAGCTTTCTACAGAAATACTAATAATAATAGCTCGTACTGGTCAGCCCGAAGTTAAGGCTTGAGTCTCGTCTTATCTGGCTTGTTGTAGAGGGGACGTTGATAGGATGGAGGGAGATTGTAAATACTCTCTCAGTATTATACTTCCATCCAGACAACCCCGCGTCCCTCAGTCTATCGACAACAGAAAGGTGTAAGCCCCTTGTCGACTGGCAACTAGTCGTACACAGCCGCTGTGCAGTAAACATCTCTCCCCTATTGTTCACCATCAGTCACTATAGTGAATGTATTTAGTGTCAATACCATCACTGCCTCTCGCTAACAGGTCAGCTTGTACTAATGACACTAATGTGTTAAGGATAGGTAAGGTTGGATTTAGAGGAAATGTAGCCACATTTGCCTGGAGGGGGAGTGTAAAATCACATTGAGTACACTGGGCCAAGCTTCTAGCCTCCGATATCAGTAGTCCAGTAAATTGCGAGCCTGATGCCTAAGACCATTTGCACACATTTATATCGTGGTGGTGAACCTAGTCGTATTATTCGTACACTCGAGGTGGAAATAGACGTGTCTGTAGCTTGAGGAACCTAGTCGTATTATTCGTACACTCGAGGTGGAAATAGACGTGTCTGTAGCTTGAGGAACCTAGTCGTATTATTCGTACACTCGAGGTGGACATAGTCCAGTAAGTTCTTCAGTCAGTTGAAACATAGGACATGCACACGGGAATCAAACCCGGTACCCTAGACTGAGCTTCTCGTCCCCTGCTCAAGTACACTTTTTGCTCTTAGTTCAAGGCCGAGTCTGTGAAGGATTACACCTAGAGTTGAATGACAGCAATGGAGGGAAACCTGCCTCGTTTATTTGTTCGAATGGATGAAAATATGTTCCCCCCTAACATTACTAGACCTAACTACAGTTAGATAGGCCGTGTGATGAACCGCACCAACAAAACAATCACCGGGTGTACCCGCATTAGCGTGGAAGGGGGATTAAAACCTCTTTAGGAATAATTCCCTAAGCACACCTAGCCGGGATTAGGATACTGATAACCGGAAAACCAGACCAGACGAGGCTTATGGCCGCCGATGCAATCTATTTAAATTGAATCTATTGTAACGTTTTCTAATGTAAAAAAAATAAAATGTGACTAATCAATAGTTTGGAAAATATTTGCGATAAAAAATGATTCCTTTTTCCTTGTTGAAAGAATGCCGTGAAATATGGAATGAGCTGTGGAGAAGAGTGGGTCGGAGAGGGTTAGAGGTAGGAATGAGCTGTGGAGGAGAGGGTTACAGGTAGGAATGAGCTGTGGAGGAGAGTGGGTCGGAGAGGGTTACAGGTAAGAATGAGCTGTGGAGGAGAGGGTTACAGGTAGGAATGAGCTGTGGAGGAGAGTGGGCGGAGAGGGTTAGAGGTAGGAATGAGATGCTCAAAGGTCCTAGTTTCAGTCCCAGCCTGAGACTGTTCAACTATTTGTTCTATGGTGCGCGCCATACAACGACCGAGGATACCAACTAATTAGACACATGTTTTGAGCTCCTATTAAGAGCGTGCGTCACATGTCAATCAACTCTTGTGATACAGTCGGCTTGAAATCATAAAACTGCACTGAAAACCCCGTTTTTGACCATTCTAGAATGTCTTCACAGATAATCAGTGTGGACATACTGTAGCTATAAACAATAAACTTGGTCGCCTTGTCCCCCATCGACACCGCGGAAATGTCGAGTAATAGTTCAAATACGAATGAACTGCAACCCTGATTCCTGGCGCGAGCCGGCAGCTGAGTTGGGTCTGCTACGATGAACGCTATTAACTCACGAGCATCACAAACCTACACGTGATCGCTATCCACAATATCAGTCCTGGTGACTCAATCCAATTCAATTAGGATAAACTTATGGCTCTAGTTTAGATATATTCAGCTTTATCGACGAGACTTGTTTATAGAATGAAACAAATATATTTTTATTAGAGTTTTATTCTCTGATCTAACTGATTATATCTTCACACAACTTACAAGCTAGCTCAACTCTTGGGTATTGACAACACCCAGTTTATGAGCTGCTAACACTCTTAATACACGTTTTATCCCGGAACCTTCGAGAGCCGCACTAGAGACTGATGTAAGGATATCAACAGTGTGACGTAGATGGTGTGACGTAGATGTGTGACGTAGATAGTATGACGTAGATGGTGTGACGTAGACAGTGTGCGTTTAGTTCCAGTCTTGTTTTACAAGGCTTATACAAGACTTTCCCTCTCTCCGAGAGCGAGAGGTTCATCTAGCTGAGTACCCATCTCGACCTGCCGCCACCAATAATAGACATTCTAAACAAAATTGTTCGAACCATAAAAAAAAACCTATTTGTAAACTAGACTCAAACTATTTTGAATTTGAAAAACAAAAACATTTTCTTATTCTTAGTGAAATACAATTACACGATTACTGTTTTCAATTACATCTTCAAGATCTTTTCGAAATATTTCAAATTTTCTAAAATTTCTCATAATTAAACTACCCTTGAATTAATTTATTTTAGAAAATATAAACATACATTATTATTTTTTATGTTAAATAGTACCCAAATATCAATTTTGAACTAAATCAGTCACCAGTAAATTTATTTATTTTTAGAGAAAAAACAATTATATAGGCCTAAGCTTATGTGTACTGTAAAAACCTATAGGAACTCTAAAAAATTCACTAATTCTTAAATTAAGGGCTAGGGTCAAAATAAAAGCCATGTCTTGAGGTATAAACTAATAGCGTCTAAATATAGAGAGAGTTTGGACAAAATCCACCAAACTGTTTCAGACAGACGGACATAGTTGTGATCGCACATAAAACATGCAATACTCATCATAGTCTCACTACAATACTTTCTCTTTACACGAGAACGTAAAAAGGAGGGCCTGAACACCCTTTGATAGACAGATAACGTTAATGTGGAATGACCAAGGTAGAATTTAGATGAAATGTACCTTCATTATATACAGCTGGAATTCAAACCTTAACCTCCCCGTCGAAATTGACTGCGTGTTTATTCACGCGGGTGTGGGTTCAATTACTGACGGGACAATACGAAGATGTTCAGACACGTGTCAACCTTTATTTACCACTATTTAAACATAGTGGGGTATCACTACCAGACCTGCATCTGTGGCTACATGGTATAATGCGTCTAAACTGTAACCATCAATTAGTAGTACATATATTTAAAAGTTGACCTATATAAACACTAACTCACTCTTTATTAGAAAGATAATCACCCTTACCACATTACCTTGACATTATCATATTTATATGCATCCATAAGTATACCATATATAAACGAGCCAATAGATCCCAATGCCGTATCATAGCTCACACTTGAGTAATTAATAATAATATTATCGGAAACGCCGAATATGGGTAGAACTATTTGGGCTAGAGAAATATCAAAATTAATGTCTAGTAAATTTTAAACTTTTCATATTTTAAATATTCAAACAAATTCGTATTCGTGTACATTTACAAACTTTTTTTTCTAGCTGATGTTAATATATCCATTACACTGGAGACTTTAACGCTAGAATAGGACTGTAGTTTGACAAGATATTTTATTTCAATAAATATTAAGTTTTACTTAGACTAAATATCAACTTAAATAAATACAGACAATATGACCTCATTTAATATGTACTGTCTTTAGACCCGGGTTGTTTTTATAGGCTTTTGAAAGTATCCTAATTAAATAGTGTCACTACTAATGAGTCTTAGCGAATGCTACCATTAATTTATTGGTCTGGTAATCGGCTTAGCTAACACTAAACCTAGATTATATTATATACAAAAATCAGGCATATTATTCGCTAAATAAACTTGTAAACATTTTTATACCTAGCTCTATCATTTACTTTTAATGCTCATACATAAAGTTAAGATAACTTAAAAGAAAAGGACAAATTAAAGTCGTCCACGTCTCTTACCTTATAATCGCATTTTATTACAGATTTTAGGCTTTTTATCAAAAATATAATAATTTTCAACTCTTAATGAGAGGGGAGCGTTTGAATTAACACTATTACAATGTCTACATAAAAAACATATCGATGGATGGATGGATGGTGTTAATAAAGTAACATAGAGTTTATCTAGACCAGAGAGTTGCAAACTTCTATAGAAGGGCCAAAGACTGTTTTCATTTACATGTAGCTCGTATAACAATCATAATACCTTAGTGGATTGGTATATTTTAAAGTTCGTTCAGAAGATCTATATGATGGCGTGAGATGAATGAAACTGTGAGTGACCTTCCAGAACAAAACAAGACGTAACACATTTATATTGCAACGATGCAATGCGTGATAACCAGACCTGAACGCACTTTTGTCATTCTATTTTTAAAGTGTTATATATTAGTCTGGTTGTACTAATGTAGTCCACACCATCAGTTATCACTCAAGTTGTATTTGAGTGTGATTGCACGTGGCTAGTTGCACCTTTCACCGCCAGGGTCGTTGACTGCGGACCCGGCTCACTGTCCCTCCTTCTAGCCGTATTGCTGATCAACATGGACCCCGCAACCCGCACGACACGGGACCTCGTGAATAGTAGCTATGTGCCGAGTCATTTTATTACCTTACACTTTAGCCAGGTGTATCTTTTGACAGATTGGGAGTATCTTTTTGACAGATTGGGAGTATCTTTTGACAGATTGGGAGTATCTTTTGACAGATTGGGTGTATCTGTTGACAGATTGGGAGTATCTTTTGAAATTTTGAGCATTCAAATGAGTCAGCACTGCACTTTACATAAGTTTTACAATTCATCACAACAATTTATTTGTGTTTTATATAAGTAATGACTAGAATTTATTTAAGTACATTTGAAATAATTACAGTAAATTGACAAATAAAGTGGATAAGTACCAGTCAAAAATAGTTGAATTTAATGTTTATTCCATAGTGAAAATTAAAGCGTAAAACCCATGATAAAAAGTTGAGAAAGGTGTACTTCGTTATAAAGAACAAGCAGAACTACCCGGGGAAGCGCTTTTCTTTGATTCAAACAAAACAAAATATCGTTATTTTATTAATATAGATAGTACCAAGTCAACAGTAAATGTAGTATAATAAAATGGACCATTAGTTGAATGTTATACCCGAGAGGTTAAAAAGATAATATACAATAAAATAAACCTACATTGCAAAGCAAAATTAAAGTCTGTTCACGGTAGGAATTGTTTTCTGAAAGGCCTTTTTCCCTACCAGAAGTCTATTATATAGTAGGATATTGGTAGGAAAAAAGACCTTTCAGAGGTAAACTCCTACCGTGAATGGAGTTTAGATTAAGTAACATACAAATATAAACATTAAATTGATTGACAAGATAAACAAATGACTGGCTACTCAGGTGCAGATAAATGTAGTTTTAATAGGTAAATTAATGAGCATTTGTAAGATATAGGCCCAGTCAATCTCATCGCTTTCAATAAATTGCCCAAATACTGCCTCTTCAGTAGGTAAAGTCAATCAGATTGCCTGAGAAATATTTTATTTGAGGGTCTGGACCGTAAATTCGATTGCCGCCTCTGGTAATCTGAAGCAAATTGCACCGTGAATGCACCGTGAATGCACCGTGAATGGACCGTGAATGGACCGTGAATGGACCGTGAATGCACCGTGAATGGACGAATGCGACCGGATTGCCGACCCGATACAAGCGCGAATTTCCAGACCATCCCCCAAAATATTGCTCAAGAAGTCTAGAGATTAACTTTGCCCACTGACGAGGCAATATTTGGGAAATTTGGTCGAAAGAGATGAGCTTGACAACCAGATTGCTTCAAGATTGCATCACGAATGGGCCCCTTGTAGTTGAAAGTATAAAAAAACTTAAATATGTATTGGAAGTTAAGTGATTATGGTTAAAATAAAAGTGATATATTGATAGATAATAAAATTGGAGACCAAACAAATTAGGTACACAATGGACAAAGACAAATTAAATACACTTGGAAAACAAAATCAAATAATTAGGCGATTATAATATAGATTTGACAGCCAACGTTTGACTAAGCCCGACTCAAATAAATGTACAGAACTATATCACGGGGAAATGTAAGACTTTGAAATGAACTTTAAAAACATTAGGAAAATATTCTGTCACTTAACCTAATATCAAAAGGAATAATGTAACATTGGGTTGAAAATCAAAACACGAGGGGAAAATAAAGCAATTCCTGAGTTGTTTACTCCTCGGAGGGAATAACAACATTAATTAAAACACGAGGGGAATATAAAGCAATTCCTGAGTTGTTTACTCCCTGCTCCTCGGAGGGAATAAGAACATTAATTATTCAATATAAAGTGATATTATTCTCAGTTCTCGACATGTTTCGATCAGGACAGCAGAGTAAAATAAAATTAAATTAAGAAAGACAGTTAGAATAAGGTTTTAAAATGAAATTTCTGAAGGCAAATGAGTTTTAATGAAGACACAATAGATAATATAGGTTAAAGAATATAATGATCTATGGAAATTTAAGAAAATAAGATATAACCCTGAACATATCGAGGTAGTTTTCCAGTTATATTGTTCTAAAAGGACCCCTGTCGTATGGGGCCTAGAATAGTCCCGCAGAAGCTCCTGTTTGTCTTAAGAGGCGACTTAAAGGGAAAGCAGCTGCGTAGGGCGTACTTCGTGCAGGACAAAGTTGTCCTATATATATATATATTTCCTTTTCTCTTTGCTTACACCATCTTTTCTCTTTCTTGCTATTTCTCCTTCTTCTCACTCTTTCCTTCTTTCTTCCCTTTATCTGCCCTTTAGTCCTGTACGTAAGCTTCTAGGCCCCCCGTTGACGACCTTGGCAACAATAATAGCTGCCATCAGACAATTATTAAATACCATTGCACTGACGCCTCGCCACGGAAGTGCGCTGGTTGCAGTATCTTATTAGAAGGGACCCGAGTCTGACAATAATAGGCTTTCCTACTTTGAGAAAAGATTTGCTGCGTTCGTGAGGATTCTGAAAACGAAATTGTCACTTTCTTGCAGCCACTTGCTGCGATGACCTCATTACCTGATGATACTCTGCGAATGTTGTCATGTCTAGCGTCTTGTGTTTCTCCCCGTATGGAGGGCCTTTTGTGGTAGCACCAATTTGGATCACCCTGGGTCTACGTTCCGAGTACGTTGAAGGTTGTCCCCAATCGCCACGGCCAAACATATGGTCAAATATGACACCTTACTGTCCGCTAGCACCGTTTTGCCAAACTCTGCCGGCAGCTCACTGCTCGGCCCTTCACAGGTTATTAATAATGAAGAGGTAGAAATGGCTAAGGCCTTCCAGCCCTATTTTGGAAAAAAAAAATCCAGAAAGTTGTAAGTCCCCAGCCCCATTTCCTGGTAATGTTTTGAGTAGATGACGGTGAGAATCTCAAACAAAGCGACAGCCCATTTACTCTTGAAATATTATTAACTGAAGCAGTGAGATCGGTTGTTTATATAAGAAATCTGTGTTATGGCACGATTATGATTCAGACCACGACTGACATTCAGACTTACACTAAAATGGCAACAACTAAAATCTCTGCTCATATTCAGGTAAAGGTGGAACCACACAAGTTCCTCAATGTTTGCAAAGATGTGGTCACTTGCTTTGATCTCGACGATCACGAGCACTGAGGAAATTTGGGAGGGTCTTGCATCTCAACATGTCGCCAAAGTTTATAGAATAGCAATTTTAAAAAAGGTCAAGAGTACAAACTCTTACTCTTCCTAAGGAGGCTCGAGCATTGTTTTCGTGCCATACCGTGGTAAGCCATCCTGTGCAGATTGCGTACAGGAGGCTCACGATACACCGCGGGAGTCTCCTTTGTTCTGGGACCGCACCTTGCCTGGTCTCGGGCTGGTCTAAAATGGAATGCAGAGAAAAAAAAGTCAGGGCGATTTAAACCGAAAAGAAGACCCCTTATGTCAAGGAATGTAAATAATATATATTACTGCAGTCTCCAGTATTTCAGAACTCATATAGCCAGATTGTTGGCCATAATATTAAATGCCATAATTGTCACTGCGCAGTATTTCAAATATATCTTCACGACATACTCGAGACCTTGGTGGTGCTTCAATTGTCACGGAAAGGTATACCCTATCAGAGGTCATTTCCACCACCCTTGTTCCCGAGTCTTCCTCGGCAGTACAGAAGCTGGACATGGATCGCCATACTATTTACTTTACTCGGACTCGTGGGGAGAACTATAACTCGCCCCCTTACTTTAGACGAACTGACTTACGCTCTGTCGTAGGCGAGAGCACAGCTCCTGGCCCTGAAGACGGCAACTATGAAATGTTGCGCCAATTGTTTCCTGTTGGACAGGCATTCCTTTTAGATATATTGACAATAGTTTTTTGGGGAATCTCGCCAATAACCATTACTTTGGAAGCGGGCAACCGTTATTGCTATACATAAAAGTGGGAAAGATAAATTAGATCCAACCAGCTACAGACCCATAGCCTTAACTAGTTTTGTGTGCAAAATATTTGAACAAATAATTATTAAATTATATGTTACTTTTTAGAATCCCGCAATCTACTATTTAATATTCAATGTGGTTTTCGCTATAACCGATCCACGGTGGATCATCTAGCCCGCCTTGACAGCAGTTCGTTAAAAAAAACCTTTTGGAGGTCTTCTTTGATTTGGAGAAGGCGTACGACACCACCTGTTATCACGGAATATTGAGAACCCCCTTTTTTATTGGGGCTTTCTGGGAAACCTCCTCGTTTTTAGGTCAAATTTTATGTCAGTCACTTCTGGTAAGGTTGAATAACACCCTATCCGATGAGTTTATTTAAGAAAATGGGGTACCTCTGGACACTAGCCTAAGTTATACGTTGTTCACATTGTGGACAATATGAGCTTTCCTGTTTGTTCATGCCCTTTTTTTGGACGAATACACAATTTATTGCAGTTTTTCGAGTCTCCACAGGGTTGAGTGGCAGAAACAACTTACTGTCAACAATTATCTCCTCTCCGCAGCCAAGATGACGGTCGTCCACTTACATAGATCACACATCCAGCCCCCAATATATTAATTAACCACGTAGTTTTACCAGTCTCAACAACCGTAGTGTTCCTGACGCTTTTTATTTGATACCAAACTAACGTGGATTTCACATATCAAAGACCTGAAAGCGAGGTGTGTCAAAGTCCTCAATTTTATTAAAGTTGTTAGTGGTCGCTCTTGGCCGCTGATAGGGAAACCTTGATGTGCCTCTATTGGGTCTTGGTATGATCTAATATAGACTCTGGCAGCTTTGTATATGACTCCACTAGACCTTCGGCATTAAATGTGCTAGATATGCCCGACCACGCAGGCATACGACCGGCCACTGATACTTTCCGTACCACTCCAGGCTTCAGCACATGTGCCGATGACGATCCCTTTCTTTCCTACGTGTCAAAGCTCAATCGCATGCCAAGGCATATTGTTTACCATCCTGTGTTTCAATCCCTCAACCGAGTCTTGTATGAAACCAAATGGCGTAGAGCAAGGCCAGTTGGGATCCGAATGATATCTGCCTTAGGCACGTGTGGGATAGTCCTTTTAAAGGTTATCTCCCCTTCTTCAGATCGAGTTGCTCCTAGAAGATACACCTTCCTAGATGCCATCTCGATCTTGCCAAGTTCCCTAAAGTGACACATAATATACGAGAGGGCTTACAGTGAGATTCTGCACCCGCTTGCAAGGTTTCATTCGCATCCACACGGACGGCTCCAAGTCAATTTCCTCCGTGGAATATGCTTTTATTGCAGAAAATTTAAATTTGGTCTACCGTTTAAAAACAATATATTTACTGTTGAATTGTATGTCATTTTACATCATTGTGCTTTGACTATCGTAATTGTCCCCGTTTCGTTCTCGGATTTATTGAGTGCTTCGTTGGCATTGTCCATCTTGTATTCTTGGAATCCTCTCGTGCACATGATCAAAGAACAAATTTTAAACACTCGGCTCACCTTCTTGTTATTTTCTGGTCCCTCGGGTAATGAACTAGTGGACCAGGCAGCCAAGGAAGCAGTTCATCTCCCTCCTGAGGCAAGTTTGGGTGTAATGTTTTTAGACCTAAGGGGCTGGGTATGATATGGGGTCTTATGCATCTGACACAAACAGTGGGTTCCCACAACTTTTCAAAACAAGCTGCTCTCCATTAGGTGTGGTGTATCGTGATGGTCCTCTTATATACTCAAGTCTCGAATAAAGAGGTCGTCGTGACAAAACTCTAATCCAGGTTCAGTGTGATAGCTCTGCGGTACTTCTCTTGGTGGAGTGTCGCAAGTATGCCCCTATTATACTGCATCTCAATTTTAAAGGTGACCTCCTTTATTTGTTACGCGACAGTGTGGACTCCGTTTTATTCTTCAGACGAATCTTTTAACTTACATTTGAGATTCACTCTTATGGAGTATCTCAAATGGACATTGTCTCATATTGAGACTTATCTTTAGCAGTTTTACTATTTTGTTAAATCCTTGCATTGTCCATTTAATGTAATGTTTACACATGCAGTTTTTTTTTATCATGTGTATCATCTCTCTTATTCTACCTATGGGGATTGTTTGATCGTCTTTTTTTGGTTTCCTTGGGATTGTTCCTTCTCCCCTATTCTCTCGATACAGCCTTTAGATAGTAATTATATTATGTTTGTGAACTTCTGAATATTTCCGCGTGCACGCGCAGTCCTAATCTGACGGGACTCACGGCTCGTTTGTTTATGAGTCGTGCTTGTTATTTGCAAGTGTTTTATTAGTAGTATTAAAGCCTAGTTTACTATGTAACAAGGTGGACCTAACATGTTGGAGACAACACATGAGGAAAAGTAAGCTGTGTTTATTCTCGCCAACTTGTTGGACCAACATCCTGGGTCCTCCGCTAGTTTTTAATCGGTCTACACATTTCTACCCGTGGATAACAACGCGTTACTGTCGTTTCTTCATTTGTTGTGTTGACAGGAAGTGCACTCTTGCAGAAAAAACCAAAACTTAAGAAACAGTGGGGGGTTCCGAGTTTGTTTTGGGCTAGAGATCAAATTGAAGGTGTGTACATGGGAATAATGAATTACCTACCCTTACAAAGTAGAGTTGATAGCTTTGTACACATGTAACATCACAAATAACAGAATTCTTTTGATACAAATCAATTATTTTAACTGTCTTATCCTTGTTACATTCCATGGTCACAAAACTATGCAAACCTCGATTTTAAAAGTTAAACTAATCTGAAACAAAACACGCGCGTCGTCAAAGATAGACACTGACTCGACTTGATAGCTCATGCGCAGAACCTTCCAACTCAGCCAACATGTTGGGTTGGTCGTTTATTATTTCCAACACAACTTGTTGGCTCCGACCGGCTCACCCAACATCCCCAACAAGTTAGGATAGTATTGTCCACCATGTCGTGTTACACCAGAGACGAACCTTGGGAGAACCTTACCGCTAGAGGTCATGTTTTGTTTATATTGTAACTATAACTTGTTGGGATAGTATTGTCCACCATGTCGTGTTACACCACAGACGAGCCTTGGGAGAACCTTACCGCTAGAGGTGGGGCCTGGACCGAGTGTTAATGTTTTGTTTATATATGGTTGTATAATTTGAAGCTGCTAACCGTTTTCTGTAACTAGTGTGATTTTTAGCAATGCAGTGTAGTGCAGTGTATTGCTGTCGCACCTGACGTGGAAAATGGTCATCCATGTGCCGTGAAAAGGCTGAGATGATGGATTTCAAGTGCAGCTGTCAGTATTAGTTATTTCTTTTCTTCCTCTCCTGTTTATCCATACAGTCCATGTTCATTACGCAGAGGCGCGTGCAACAATCAACTATTGTTGATCAATAGACTTCGCACATACAAACGATCGGCTATTGTTGGCGCATAGGGATTTTACTATGCATTCAGTTATCATTTTTAAGGTGCTAATGACCTGCATATGTTGACGTGTCTCAAAACTGCAATAATAATAATAATAATAATGCTCTAAAAGAGTGAATTTAAACTTTTAGAAATCCCAGTGATTTTCCCACATAAAATAAACAATGAGTTAAGGTTACCGGTAACACTAAAATAAAAAGTGGCAGGTGCAGCTTTAACCGAAATGATAATTTCCTCCTAAAGTGTATCCATCTAGGTCCTAAGAACATAATAGTAAATGTGTTCTTAAGTTCTTGTCGGATTCTACTCTATCTAAATCTTTTACCGAGATTATTCATTATTTAAAATAGTTTAAAAACGTTACCAACTCTGCGCAATGATTTAAGCCAATACGCTGCTCTGTGCAGTGCTATCTCTAATAGTCAGGACTACACTAGTGCAGATGACGGCAGATTTTGGAACCTCCTCCTATTCTTCTCGACCTTGCCTGACTATCACGCACACCCCGCCTAGTAGTAGGTCATTGAGCCCGCTACGAACAAGATTGCGTGGAGACAATCTTTCGCGTTAGTGACGATTTTAGCGAAAGTCGGGAGGAACTGTTTGGCCTCGTCGTGGTCGCGAATGTGCCGTCACCATTAGAATGGCTTCGACACCAACAATACACTGTGTCACGTGACATTATCACAGATACTTAGACACCAACAATACACTGTGTCACGTGACATTATCACAGATACTTAGACAGCAACAATACACTGCGTGTCATACGCACGATAGTATCTCTATTGCTATCGTCTTCACATTGTTGTTTAAATAATGTATTGTTAAGGAAACATTGTTGGTAGTTTTTTTAACCTAACGTTATTTGTGCACTTAAACTTGCTACGAGATATTTTTAACCTATAGTACGTGTTCATTTGATTTGTTGGGCCTCTTCGTAGTTGAGTGGATAATTATGTGGGTTGTCAACAGCTATACTGACAAACAATGGTTCGACTCTCGTTGCTGTCTCCATCAACTTAATATTTGCGGTGGTAAATTATGGAAGCTTAAACAATTATTTTGTTAGGGCTATACGTTTCAAAGGAATATTCTGAAACACTACTTTACTCCTTCGAAATAATACAACAATATAGTTTCTTTAGATTATTTAATTGTTATTCTTGAAGTGAACGCATTTAATGAGATTTTTACTTTATTGCATATAAAATACTGGGAAATTGTGTATTGTTTAGTCTGGTAAATTCAGCGAATTTCAAAACTAGCAAGGTCTACTGTATTAACTTGAGCATTGTTGAGAATTTTAATTTGTGAACATTTTAATTAATGCTTAGTGTATTAAGACTCGTCAGAACTATACATATATTTACACTAATGAGGTAGGTATAAATTAGAGGAACTGTAACCACATTTTCGTGGCGGGAGCGTGAGTAACATTTAACTAAGTATAGAACCTATTTATTTCTCAAGTAGATAGTTTCACTACGCACGTAACATTGAAAATCAAAGAAGAAAACAACGTATCTCTTAAATTTTAAATAGTTTTGTAAATCTGCTATTTCTAGCAAAGAACGTTATCCGTTTTGTTTTTTTTTAGTTCTAAAACCTGTGCACAATGTTGCTACTAACCCCCACAATAGTTCGTGTCAGAGAAGCCAGTTGTGTGACGTCTCTCTGAATGCTGTTTCTGGTTAGTAGGTCTGTAACTTTAAGGAGCGCCTCGGTAAACATTTGGCAATCGCGCCTCTAAGGTAGCTTACAAGATTGGCTCTAGTCGAGAGCACCTGCTTTGCTCACCTCGTCTGCATCGACACAAACCACTTTCACATTCTCCGACTCCCACTTGGACTACTCTCTCTCTCTCTCTCTCTCTCTCTCTTTACCTCTCTCTCTCTCTCTTTCTCTCTCTCACTGTCTACGAAATGTTCCTCCGGTCTGTCACAATTAAAAGGCGGATTATGTCCACGGTATTTGAAGAGCGCCTGACGTTAATATTGGTGTGGTTACATTTGTGCATGGCTGAGGTACCGCGAGAAGTCCTTGGATCACCTCTCACCCGCGACATCAAGTGTCGAATGTTTTAAACACATCCAAAGTATCTCTCATGTTCCCACTCGGGGGTCGTTCCTAGATGTACCACTGAGCTACGTCACATCCTCCGATATGGTGACGTCATCTTGTACAACAGTTTCTCCACACCACCAATGCGGGTGCATTCAGTCAAATTACCTTCCCTGGTCTCACTCAGTAGAATAACCTTTGTTGTCAAGACGTGGCCTATCAACTAAACTAAAACAATATTATTATTAGCACCGCGTCTTACTACCCGTTCGGGTTATACGCACTTACGCTAATGTGTAATGGTAGGGTGATTGTGAGATGAAATGGAGGACCTACAGTTTAACGTGGAATCCGAACCACGGTGGAGGCCTGGCATTCCCCACATTCACAAGATGTCTTGTCAGAGGTGAAGGAAGGGTTTGGTAATCAGATAAATCTGTGCCGGGACCGAGGATTGAACCCCGGCCGCCAGCATAGAGGTCTGACACCTCACCCCTAGACCGCCAGGTCACCTTAACTAAAACAATAAAATGATGTGTTAACGCTCGTGACCGGGACTCTACTTGTACTGAACTACAAATTACTCGCACCTCGCCTGCTATGTCTGATACGTCGATATCCAACCAAACTATCAACAACCTTAACAAGGCATATAAATGCTATTATCGAGTGATTGAATATAGCCCTAACACGGTAATAAGCCTCGAGCTGAAAGCAATTAAAACGTACTGGCGGTGGGGTTTCCTTAATGGTCTCCTCTCTCCCTCCATGCAAATTAAGATGCATTTACGTTAAATTTTACCTTCCTCGTCCCTACCTCTTTAATATAGGACACCCGCCTCGGTGGCGTAGTTGGCTAACGCGCTAGTCGTGTTGAAGCTCGACCGCCGAGGACGGGGAGATCGAGGTTCGAATCTCGGTCGGGTGGACTGTGGGTGGTTTTTCTTAAATGGTTTTCCACTCTCCCTCCACGCAAATGCGGGTTCACTTCCTCTAATTCATCCTTCCTAATTCCCAATCAATTAGCGTAATTAGTACTTAAAGTGTATAACCCGAACGGGTAGTAAGACGCGGTGCTAAATAATAATAATAATAATAATAATATAGGACGATGTTGACGGGCAGAAGAAAGGGTTAACAATCTTGGGTAATGGAAGTATTGCACCTCTTTGTGAAGCTGGCGCACGGGTTTTGGCTAAGCTCGTCCCTCGTCCCAGGTCCGACAACCCGTCCCATGTTGTGTTGTGCCGCATATGTCACCTCACGCACGTCCACTCCGCGTGACGCATGTCAATAAAGTGGTGCGGTCCTTTTTCGGACAACTCCGACTGTTGTAAGAATGAAAGTAATGGTCGCGTGTGGAATGCCCACCAGTAAGTATCCTGGTACACTTCCTATTGTCGGACCAAATAACGGGATGGGTCGCTTTCTCGGCCGGGAAATAGATGCAAGGCTTCATCGCTCGCCTTTTAGTCGAATGGACACACAAATAAATGGTACGACACAATCGCACACACTTTTCTCTTCAAAAGTAGGTTTACTATAAGCTACCCTTAAATACATTTTACTCAAAAACAAACACACAGTCTTGTTAATCACAATAATCACTATATATATCAATTTTAAACCCAATTGTTTAAAAAATATTACAACAAAATTCAAATTTTCAAAAATAAAATATTATTTGTAAAAATAAAAACGTATTCTTATTTATAGTGAAAAAATATTCTAATAGTCACGTTTTGAATTCACTCTTCAAGTTTTATATAAGTATTTGTAAGCAAACTACCCTTAAATTATTTTATTTTAAATAAATAAAGATACATTATTATCGATATATTTAAATAGTCTCACGATACTATTATGAACCAAATCGCTAAACAATTTTTTTTTAAATATTCAATTTAAAAAAAATCAATACTAAACTACCCGTAGCAGAATCCCCCC
>CABEEJ010007072.1:20319-33986 GCA_901482245.1 Timema douglasi | reverse complement strand
TGACAAGACATCTTGTGAATGTGGGGAATGCCAGGCCTCCACCGTGGTTCGGATTCCACGTTAATCTGTAGGTCCTCCATTTCATCCCACAATCACCCTACAATTACACATTAGCGTAAGTGCGTATAACCCGAACGGGTAGTAATACACGGTGCTAATAATAATAATATAATCCAGGAGGGTAATAAGACGTGGTAGAATAAAACAAAAACTTCTTGACAGAACTAGTACAAGCTCATCGATGAAATGTGTTCACTTTTGGTGGGTCAAGCCATCATCTCCGCTTGGTCCAACTATTCAAAAGTTATAAGCGCCGTCTATATACTTTGTGTCCGTAAGGTCCGTAGCCCATAAGAAGAGATCGACACCCCAGTAAAAGATTTATCTGTCTACAGATAACTTTGACATTAGTTTAGTAAGTCCTTAATCCTCAGGACTCCGTAGAAGTTGGATCAACTTTAACTGTATTGAGAACTGTCGTTGTGGGTGGTTACGGGTAGACAAATAAATCAACACCGATGTGCGAATAGAAATGAAACAGTCGCCATTTTCTACACGTATCTTATTTTCATTTATCTTCCTCTAATAGCAATATTCATCGAAAACTTTAAAAACTAAGAATATTGTTATTTTAACTAAAAAGTTTAAACAAAAATTAAAATTATGAAAATATTGACTGTTTACAAAGTTCACTGAAATTATTTTATTTCGATGGATTTTACTGGTAAAATTATTATATTTTCCCTTGGTTTACACGAACTCACGTAATTAAGGTCATTTGACTATAAGAGTTAATAAGATTTTTTGAGTCTATAACATCTTGGCAGGGATTTATCATAGGTGAGGGCAGGAGGGTTATGTGGAAAAGATATCAAATAGCAATGTCTCAGCCTCTTCAACCAACACCTAGTAGGTATGGAAGCAGGCGTCTGCTTAACTGGGTGTGTCATTGGTTGAGATTATCTGACCCTTTACTTCGGCCTGGCATTTTAATTTCTACTAGTCGGTGTTGTCTATTGTCCATACAATCGGTGTAGTCAAAACAAGAAATAAAATAAAATAAATACTTCACATCTATATTTTCAATGATCAATTCGGACAAATAAATAAAATTAACGAGTGGAGTCAGTAAAAAAACAACAAATTAGTTCTAAATAATGACACTGTGTACTAAAATATGAGATTAAACCAAATTATTGGGGTACAAAAAGAACAGTATTCATATATGTATAAAACTATGTAACTTTAGCACTTTTAAACTCCTTAAACATTAAAAAAAAATTGTTTAAACATATATACAGTATTTAATTGTATACGTCTCATATGCATGTCTAGTTATACAGAATTGTAATTCCATACAGTAATTACTTTACTTTAATGGTACACGAAAAGCATAAAATAGAAAGTTTGACCCCTTGTAACTAATGATATGAAATTATAGAATTACCATTTACAGCCTAGGTAATAGGTATAATTGTACACGTGTTAAAATTGTGTGGTAAAATTTATTGGCAAATGGCCTTAAGGATATGGAGAGAGTTCACCTAATTGGATTTCATACGAACTTAAGTACTATAAGGATACGGAGATTACGAAGTCTCTGGTCGAGGCTTTATGCAGAGTGAACGAACTCCTTGACAACTCTGGCAAACTTGTCAACAAAACTTGGTTAGGCCACTGCATTTGTTTATTGCAGTTTGTACTACGTCTAAGAATCTGTACACATATTTTCTGAATATATAATAAAGATGAATCTGTCAATGATTTTACTCTTTCCTTTTTCTTCTGCTCATTAGTTTGTCCGTTATAAAGGAACTTATATAAAAATGGACCTATAATCGGATCACAATAATTGTAAGAACCTAAACAGAGCATTTTAAAGAAAGATTTATAGCAGCCAGCCAACCAGCATTGACCAAAATTCACTAAATTAAGCTTACAGTAGTTTTATGAATTAAATAGCCACTTTATTATAGTTGTTAATTACAGTTATAGCAGCATATCATACTCTTTAAATTGAAAAATGGCACATGGACACGGGAATTGAACCTTTGGGTCAGTACGCCAATATTCTCATCCCTGAGATATTCAAGCGTCATCTCGTGCCCAGGGTTAGTAATCATTAATATTTTAAGGTGGCATCTGTCATGGATATGCAGAAATCGTCAACTACATGTGAGTGATCAATTAAGATTGCAAGCTATCAGATAACTTAGCATTCTTGGACTCGGGAGGGCTTTATTCACAGATTCTGTCTTAAAATATGAGTGAAGGATTACCCTGGGAAAGGTATTACTTTTGGATAACTCAATGGTAAGAGCATTGACGTACAAATCTGAAGGTCCCAGTTTCAATTTTTGTGTCTAAGTCTAATTTTTCAATTTAAATAATTACAGTAAATGATCAAAATTGACACCATCCATCAAAAGTGACGGTAACATGGCTAAACGTATGATAACATGAAAGTAGATCAAGTAGTTTTTTTTAATCGTAATTCAATTTTTATTCCTATCTATTCCATATTCTCCCCCAACTCACAAATATGTTTTATTTTTATTCAAGAAATATGGTCAAATCAAATCACTTGTGTAAGGGACAAAACATATTTGCGAAACGAATCAAAATGGAACTTTTTTTTAACAACGGTTCAACTGCTATAATACGCCAAAGCTACTGTGAATGGACTATAAAATGTATATTTAGTACCGCGTCTTACTACCCGTTACGCCTATGTAGTAATTACTCTAATGCATTAGGGTTGAATTGGAAGGAAGAATACCTGCATTTGCGTGGAGCAAGAATGGAATACCACCCTCACTACACACAACTGGTATTGAACCCCAATCTCTCCTTCATTGGCATTTCAGTATATTGCGAGAGTGATGCTTTAGATTATGCCGCCGCTAAATTGGGTTATTCCCGATATTAAAAGACAAACTTGTCGAGGAAGTTGTAGAAACCAATAACAGTAATCAAATCGCCTTACACAATAGTAACAGATCCGTTTGTAAAAACAGCTTCTCCCCAAATGTTCATTGACCGCAGCACTGAGATGTAGGTTACAAGCCGGTGATAATGTTTCTCATGTGCTGTGCCTGCCAGCTACTTCCCGCACTTGCGTAACGATTTAAAACAGGCGAGCCAACTTCTTGTTTACACTTAAGGCGGGCAGCCAATTTCGGTTGAGCTGAAGACAAACAACTGATCGTCACTTTGAGAAATAATGAGAACAAAACAAAAGTTTATAGAGGGGTGGATGTGAAATGCATTTTTTTTTATTGTGCATCACGTCTTACCCATCTGCCTGGGCCATCAAAATATTCACATTAATGGGGTAAGGATGAGAAGGGCCAAATTGAAAGAAAATACACCCACATGTGCATGGGGGAGATTGTGAAACGATTTGGCAAAAAAAGAAGTACAATCGAGGTGTATTAGAGCCCCAACCTTTCCATCACCGGTCATTCAGTCTTTTTTAAGAGTGACGCTTTAGTCAGTGTGACCATCAAGGAAGGTGGATGTACTCACTTTATGATTGACCTGGAGAGGTCAAGCGAGTTTCTTTAATATCTTAGAAATTGTTGAAGGAAGTGGACCAAGGAGAACGTGCAATTAATCATCAGGTAGAAGACACTATTTATTTTGTGTAGCTTAATTAATATATCAGGTGTTAAAAACTATACCTGCACAATCGACTACATATTTGGACTTGGGAACGGCATATAATCTTAGTCAAATTACATAATTTTATCATCACATAAAAAACCAAGTCAGTAGTATAGAAACCCACACCAGCAGACACATGGACAAGGCGACAGTCTCATCTTCTCTGTTTTACCGGTGACGTGAAGTTGGGTTTCGAATTATGGTCTTGTGTACTGAGTTTTATTTTATATGAATGGTTTCTCTCTCTACCTCCACCAAAATGTGGACAAACTTATTATAAAATATATCTTACTTATCTCTTCCACTTAACAAAATAGATTTTTTAAGGTCCTTCAAGAATTAAAAATGTATCGCACAATTTTAACAAGTGTATGATTACAAGTTATAAATAGAGATTCAATTATTTCAAATCATTACAGTTCACGAGCTAAAGTCTGTTCACCGTACGAATTGTTTTCTGAAAGGAATTTTTCCTACCATAAATCTATTATATAGTAGGATATTGGTAGGAAAAAAGACCTTTCAGAGAGTAATTCCTATCGTGAATGAAGTATATAAAGGATAAGACTTACTATTTTGTGCTTTTCATGTAGACCCCTACCCTTGTTAACGTAAAGTAATGCATGTATGGGGCTGAAAAACTGTAATCAATTTATAATATCACAAAGAAAACTTATATTTTTAATGTATAAGCCGTTTAAAAGTGGTAAAATTACATCATTTTAATCACGTATAAATAGTGTTCTTTTTATACCACGATAATTTGATTTAATCTCATTTTGTAGCACACACTATAATTATTTAGAATTAATTTGTTTTTTCACCCAAACTCTACTCGTTAATTTTATTAGGTGTGTCCGAATCGATCATTGAAAATATAGATCTGAAATATCTCTTTCATTAAATTTCTCGTTTTGACTACACCGATTGTAGAGTCAAAGCCGACTAGCAGAACATAATATACCAAGTCGAGGCAGAGGGTCAGATAATCTCAAATTATGACACACCAAGCTAAAGCGGACACCGGCTTCCTTACCCGCTAGGTGTTGCTTTAATGACCCTTCTGCCTTCACCAATGTTAAATTCCCTGCCAGGATTTTATAAATTCAAATAACCTTAGTAATTTTTATCGTCGAATGACCTTAACAGACCTCACAGGTTTATATTTACCTCATTAGTGTATACATAAAATAGTTTTGCAAAAAACACTAATTGTTATTTGATTTTTTTTCCTTAATTGGTTTTCTACTCTGCCTCGACGCAAATGCGGGAGGATTTCCTTTAAATTTGACCTTCCTCATTACTACACCATAAATGTAAGTAGACGGATTCCTCGGGAGGGTGTTAAAGCGCAGTACACACACCAGATAAATATTCTAGCCAATCATCAATACTTACCTACTCTCCCCTCTCTTCCGTCCCACCTCTATCTTTCCACCGCTACCTTTATTCAAATCATTCTATAGTTTGGCGCTCCTAGTGACCTTGGCAACAAAGGACACAAACGTATAGACCGGAAGTTCTCGTAATGTGTTCCGCTATTACTGACGCTGTTCTTATAAATAGTGGGATAAGCTACCTGTAAAGTTGGCCTGGTAGGCTATACCCTTATTTTGATCCGGGGGACCAGCGTCCAAATCCCAACATTGAGGAGGGTTCATCTTGCTTCCTCCAGGAGTATACAACTGAATTTATTTAATATACTCACCTTTCTCATCTTGTTTCCTTATATTTGATAGCTTATGCTAGTCAATTAAATTTTATCATTGAAGAAGAAACACAAGGTTGGAGAGTTGTCAAGGTAAAAGTAAATAACGCCTCTGTGTTTCTTTAAATAATTTAACTCCCACTTTTTAAACACAAAGACTTTGTCACTACATGATTTAAAAACTAACCTCAGCGCGCAGACACTTACTTGTTAGCTAACAGTACCAAACTTTATATAATAGTATTATTATTATTATTATTATTATTATTATTATTATTATTATTATTAGCACCGCGTCTTACTACTCGTTTGGGTTATACGCACTTACGCTAATGTGTAATGGTAGGGTGATTGTGAGATGAAATGGAGGACCTACAGCTTAATAGTAGCTATTTTCTTCAGCCCCACCCATAATCAAACTAGAGTCACTTGTACCTATAGTTCGCCACTCTAACCATTTACAAAGAGAGGTGGGATGGATTGTAGGTACAGTCCCATTTTAATAGGAAGAGCATTTAAAAAAAAAAGTACAAACATGTATATTTTTACGGCCAAAATTGATAACAAAACTGTTTTACTATTGTCAATTTATAGGAAATATTTCAAACGTAACAGCTTCCGATCATACAACTTGACGTAAACATACGTTAAAATAGATATATTAACTTTCCTAGCTGTCAGATAAGACCCTTCCTATTAAAATTGGATTGTAGAGGTAAAGGCAAGGCTGAGAAATGGCCAAATCCTACATTTTAGTCCAAATAAAAGTCGTAAGAAGGCAAACTTTTTTATCCACATTTGTCCACTGACAAAGGTTCGCTTTATTTTGGCAATATATTTTACAGTTCCTAGCTAGGTTGCACTTGCTATTATAATTCAACAAGTAAAATAGTCATCGCTTAGAGGGTAATGTTTTGCTATAGTCATCCCATAATAGCAGGTCTTTGGAAGAGCCACCGAACGAGACCAGCTGTACTTTGACATTTCTTACATATTAAATATGCTTTATGTGCATGTGCTTTCTATTACGATGTTCCAAACATCGCTGTTCCTCCTAAAGATATGGCAGTGTCACTTTAATGCGACTCTTGGGCTCTAATTTGTCTATGCAAAGATGGAGCCTTCAGTTTCATTTTTGGGGGGAGTAAGGGGTAGTGGTTAGGGTGTTTATTTTGCGCTCTAATTTGAGTACTGGACTATCAGCCTCGTATTTACCCTGGATCGTTGAGGATTTGTGCTTAAAACAATGACCAACAAATTGTTAGATACTTTGGCTAGAATGTTCATGGGATGCGTGACAAGGTGAAGCAAAGGTGATGATTTGGAGTTCACTAATCTGATCCCAGAACCCTATTATATAGCTTACTAAGCCTTAGTAAACACATTTACTTTAAGTTGTATTTTCTCTATAAATAACTATAACATATTTACAAATGGTATTTTTAAAATATCTATTTTTGCAACCACCCTATTGACCATCACTCAAATGGATCTTGGCTTTATTCCGTGGGGTGCTATTAAAGATTCAAGCTCGTCATGTTATCCAATCAGTGAATATCAAGGTGCTTGGGTTTGATATATAGCATTAGACATACTGCCCTAGGCTTAGTTAGTTTTGAAGTATTGTACTAATATAGTTTGCATGTATAAAAAGTGCCTGCTCTATGCTCCAATAAAAAAAACTTTTTTAAATCCGCCTTGTCTCGTGCTCAAGGCCAATCCATTTCCGACCATAGCTTAACGTATTCGTTTGAAACTAAAATAAATTCGTTTATATGGAGGTCAAGTCAAGCCAAAACGTTGTGAGAGCTCGTTTCAGTAACCAAATGGCCCGAAGCATCACCCTCGTGTTAGACTGTCCTGCTGATGACGGGAGATTGGGGCTCAAATCCCGGTCAGGTTTGTAGAGGGTGGTTTCTCGCTTTTCTTCTACAAAAATATGGGTAGATTACCTCTAAAATGCTTCCTTCCTCATCCCTACCCCATTAGAGAAATATTATAATACATATATGCATATAGCTAGGGCTCTGTGGGTACTCGTATTTAGATCTTAGAGCTGAGCTCTTCATTAAAACTTAAGATTGAACTCGAAAGTCTTGTAGGCCCGTCATTTTCGAGCTTCCTCTTGATGTTCGTACAAATCAATTTTTAAAACGTAATTTAAATGATATAAGCAGTTTCACTTAAAAATCATTTGCTAACCAAACAAATAGTTAAATCAATATCATATTCCACATTAATAACCTAATTTATTTATTTTATTAGGCCCTATTAGATGTTCTGCCTTATTAAAGGTCAATTCCTTTTGTCAGTGAACTTAGACCGACCATGAACCTGTCATCTGCCTCCTCCTTGAGCTCCCATGATACGTAATAAAACTCTAAAACTACTTTCGACAGAGACTAACTCAATATTACCGTCGCTTTTGAAATTATTCTCGATTGAAGTTGCATTGCCATGAAAATATAATGAAAATAAAAATAGCTAAATGGATTACTAAATACTTGAATAATCATTATTTTTACTATCTTTACATGGTCCCTTTCTTTTATTATAATTTCAGTTAAATTTAACAATGAGAACTTATATTTAAAACTTGTATTAATCCGTTCAACTACAAACAAAATTAGCATTAGTTACTATTTAGTTAAATAACTATGTTGGTTAACCTGTCTAAAATCAGTCTTGATCAACATTGCAATAAATATTTTACCAAACTTACCACATTTAAATAAAAAAAAGCATTTATTATTTCATATTGTCTAGTATGATTTTATTTTAACCATCTTATTTTTCCTTCTAAAGCATGAACATAAACCTTTACAGGCATTAAAAATTGAATTGAAATGAATTTGGTAGAAAGATAATTTGTAGCGAGAATACATAATGAATTAAAGGTATTTACTATTTATAAAAATGAGTGTCTTTCATATTTTAAGATTATACGTTGTTTTAATATATTTTTAAAATCTCACATTTTAAAGATGTGATACATACATTTTATGTTTATTTTGACTGGTGACATTTAAATACATTATTTTACTTTCAAAATAAATAAATGCAGCACAACATTACGTCGGCTTAGATGTACTGTACATATCAGTGTTATATCAATTTTACAAATCGCTGATATGGGTTTAAGCAGCAATTTTATATATGTGTAGTTGATCAATATCCTTGAAACGCCAAAGTTGTAAATGAATAATAAAACTACTGTAGTTTTTGTAATTGAAAATTGGAAAGCTTGCACTCTCCATAATCGTGTTGTGGTCAAGAGCGCTAAGTCACTGCGCCATAGAACTTTGCCCAACTATCTATGATAGAATATGTACGCTCGCTCTAGTCTGAATTCTACCCGCTTTGGTGGTCGCATGAAGGTGTCGCTCTCGCAATAGACCGGGCTTCCGATGACGGGGATTTAATCCTGGTAGGATGTGCTAAGGCTGGTTTTAAAAACGGGTTCTCACTTTCTTTCCACGCAAATGCGGGCATACTTCCTATAAATTTAATATTTTTAATCCATAACACATTAGCGTTATTAGTACATATGCGTGTAAACCTCTCAAGTAGCAAGACGTGGTGCTAAAATATCCAATAACGAACACAACATCCAGACCCTAAATCGTAAATCGTAAATCTCTCCTGAAATCGACCAGGCAGACGTGTTAATGACTCGGATAGTTGTTGGATCTTAGGAAATTTGGTTAGTTTGATTCCCAATAAACGTTTTTTTAGTTTCTTATAAAAATATTCAACCTTCATTTTCTAAACACAACTTAATTCAGTACACGACTCATAAACTAGCTTAGAAGAGAACAGCTAATATTTCACGCCTAGCCTTATATTTACTAATTAGAAAGCAGCAAAAATTCATATACCAATTATAAATATCGCCATCAAAACTATCCAAATGTGGCACCCGTAATCATACAGTTCAATTTTCAAAGAAAGGGTATTTTAGAAAATACAAACTTTTTTGCGGCCAAAATTGATAACATTTTATAATTTTATTTGTGGTATTTTATAGGTAGGCTTATTGGTAATATCTATCAATAGTAACAGCTGAATATCGCCTAAATTGACATATGAATGCGCTAAAAAAATCTACTAACTGGCTTTTAGATAGGGTTCTTTCTTTGAAAATTGGACTATATTATGTATATAGATAGATGGATGAACTTATCAAACTATTTTATTCAACGCCTAGTATTGAACTATCATCTCCTGTAGTTCTAGTCAGTCTCCCTGACCATTAGGGCCACTGGTAGAAGTAAATATTCAAATGTATTCAAATGTACACATTTTAAATTTCATTTTATTATTCAACGACAAACTATATATTTAGTAATACATTGTATGCCTGTAATAACCACTGTGCGTAAGCTTGAAGTAGTTTCAAGGTCACGTAACTCATAAATCATAGGTTGGGTACGGAGAGACGTAACCATGTAATTAAATATCTTGCTAGATACCTATCCGGGTCTCGCCTCCTTCCCCCTAGCCCCACCACCTCTTCCTCCTCTTTAGTATTCCTTTTCATCGGGACACTTGACGTCACTCAACGGAATGGCGCGTCTGTGCTAGCAGTTGAATGAGATTCTTTAGGTTAAGTGGCTGTCGAGTGAAGATGTGCTGTGGTCAGCACGATTTTAACTTTTTTTTTTATTAATATTGTGACACACATCATGCGCTTCCTAAATACACGACTTACATACACTATAACTTGAACAATACGTCTAACACCATACATACAACCTTAAGGTCTAGATATTTACCAATCGGATAGAAAGAAAATGTGTCAATTTTTGCATCATAGAAAAATATTTTGACATATTTTAATAGTTCTGCATGGTGACCTGGCGGTCTAGGGGTAAGGTGTCAGACTTCTATGCTGGCGGCCGGGGTTCAATCCTCGGTCCCGGCACAGATTTATCTGATTACGAAACCCTTCCTTCACCTCTGACAAGACATCTTGTGAATGTGGGGAATGCCAGGCCTACACCGTGGTTCGGATTCCACGTTAAACTGTAGGTCCTCCATTTCATCTCACAATCAGCCTACCATTACACATTAGCGTAAGTACGTGTAACCCGAACGGGTAGTAAGACGCGGTGCTAATAATAATAATAATAATAATAATAATAATAGTTCTGCATTTCAATTATTAGAAATTAAATTGTCATATATCGAGTGGTTTTCCATGTAAAGTCGTGTAAAGTTAATTGGGGGAAAACATTTAAAATGGCTATGAATGTGTTCAGGTATTGATTACCTCATCGGGATAGGAAGTGCGTTTACCTAATGCACAGACAAGGATGTGCCAGATCCTCATCCTCATGGAAGTTTTGCTGTGCTACATGAGCCAGGTTGAGTTCATCAACACAGGGATGTGCATGTGCATTTGTTAAACGACTCACTTTTAACATGTCCATGTTCGTCGTAACGAGACCATTGTAATCTTAATTGGCAGTCTGTATAAGCTCTTTATGAGATAGAATTACGTGACAAGTGGGTTGGGTCGTTACCTGAACCTAGCTTTGTGGAAGCCGGCCCCAATTTACTTAGATGGATATTTGTGTCCTCTCTCTAGTGCAGTGGTTCCCAACCTGTTTCACCTTAGCCCCCCCGCCCCTGATCNCTCTCTAGTGCAGTGGTTCCCAACCTGTTTCCCCTTAGCCCCCCCCCCCCGGTAGATAATGCTTTTCCCACCCCACTCCTCTTTATTTTTTGGAATATATATCCTTAAAAATATGACTTTGTCACTTCTTAATTTTATACAAAAATCATTGTAACAATGGCGCAAAAAAATACAAAATTAGTGTGATGGTTGGCACCGTTTTGTTTTCATCAGTTCTTGAATATTGGGTTGGATGTTTGACAGAGCACACCGCGAGTCGCTATTCATCTCCAATCGACAACGCTGTTTAGTTTTCATGAGAGTCAAGAGTTGAAGATTTAGTGATGTTGTGCCTGGCCGCAATGGTGGCTTAGGGCAACGTTTTTCAAACTGTGATCCGACATAGTTATCTCAAGCTTCTTGAGGCAATTAAAAATAACCTCTTTACTTGTTTTTCACTCTATAAAACGGCATCAGTAATTAGGATTGGCAATGTTTTCAAATCTGATTAAAGGACATTTGCCAAATGCGCAGCCAGAACATGTAATGTTTTCCATTTGTTTTATATTCTTCTACTTGTAAAAATTAACTGTCATTATTGAATGTTCATAATATTAGTGTAAATATTTTATGGGAGCTCCAGCTTGTATTTTTGCTGGTGAAAGGGCTCCTTTTGTCTAAAAAATTTGAGAACCCCTGGCTTGAGGGAAGGCTATAGAGTAGAAACGGGGGGTAGGGGGTGGGGAGGCGAATCAGAGGATTGCGAGCTTGAAAATAAACACGTGCATGCACCCTTTAGGCCAGTCACCGAATTTATTACAACTGTTAGTCAGTGTTGCCAATACCGCAAGAAAAATTATCTTAATTACTTTGGAGATATAATTGAAATAAGAAATATCTTCAATCATATATGATTTTTAACGTTATTTCCGAATTGTTTTATGCTCCCTCCCCATGTAAGGAACCACTGCTCTGGTGAAACCATGTTTAATGCCCCTTGATGGAACCTAGTGACACACGTGTTGAAGAAATCAAGGTCTTTGGCCTAGTGATATAAGGATCCTGAGTTTGATTCCTGGGTGAACTCAGATAAAGCACAGAAAGTGGTTATTTTCCATTTTAGCAAGTTCTGTGTACCATAATTAAGGCCTGGGTCTAACTGTTAGATAATTACGTTAGCCAAGTATCTAGTACAGGGATGGCAGATATATGGTACACGTGCCATTAGGTGGCATGTGAACATAGTTTGTTTGGCACGTCAACATGGAAAAAAGAACTTTTGCCAACGTCTTATAATTTTTCGAAGCGAATAATATCTCAACAGCCGTGAAGGTGCTACTTTCAATGTATTTATTTAAGTTATTGAAATTAATCTTGTCTAAGACACTTACGTTGACAATGTGATCAATTTTCCTTTTTAAATATTTACACTTTGTTTTGATTTATTCATTACATAATAATCTCAATCAACAATTTTTTATTTTTAAATACTCGTGAAAAATCTAGAATCTAGTATTTGTTAATAAAACGCAGTATGTTTGGACTGTTTTACATATGTAAACCCTTTTTAAGATGTGCTGGACAGAAATGTCAAATTATCTAGTCTACGCGAAAAGGATTAGATAGTTGATTTTATTTTAGTATCGCATATTACTACCCGTTTGATTCACACGCATATATAATAATTACTCTTGTGAATTAGGTATGAGGAAGGTTGAATTTAGAGAGAATGTTGCCAATTTGCTTGGAGGGAGATTGGGAAACAATTTAGGAAGAACCCCCTTCGGTAAAGCCCACAGTGATTTGAACCCCGATCTCACGGTCATCGACAGGCCAGTCTATTGCTAGAGTGATGCTTAGTTCTAATACTATGCAGCCACCGAAGCGGGCTATGGTTGACTTTGAATTAATATAATAACAACTGTCTGGAGAAAAAGAGACAAACTCACATTATTTAGAGGAAAAAAGATTGTCCAAATTCTTGGCTCAGCTGGTAGCATTATTGAATTGATTACTAATCTAAGACTAAGTTTACTGATTTCAATTTCCGAACAAATATCAATTCAAAACTAGATCGTTAAATTTATTTTTGAAAAATTTAGAATTTTCAAACATTAATCATCAGAATACTAGAGTAGTATTTCGGTTGTAAGAGACTTCTATTGACAAAATATATTTTTTGTGGTCAGAAATGATCTAATTTTACTTTATTATTAATCTTATTTAATTTAAATTCATAGACATAATTTTTTCTGCCATAATTGATAGCATTTTCCCATTTTATTAATGTTATTTGGTAAGTATCAATAATGTCTATCAAAACTAACAACTGAAAATCAAATGACTTGACGAATGAATACATGAAAATAGAGAAAGTAACATTTTAAATTTTCATTTGTTTGAGGTATATTTATTGTGCACTTTCTGAGCTGACTGATTATATCAACACACGACTTATAAACTTAATCTAGAGCAAAATCAACAACCAACCCCCGCACCACATTTCACCAATGATAAATTTTTCAGCCATGCCGTGAATCGAATCCAGAACCTTTAGCTCATTAGACATACATGCTATCGACTTAGCTAAGGTGTCGGACTATGCAGTAAAATATATATCTTTCAGATAAGTTTATTCCTATGAAAATTGTACTATATCTTTAATTTTAAATTGTG
>CABEEJ010007071.1:0-28255 GCA_901482245.1 Timema douglasi | reverse complement strand
GTTTTAATTTAATTACTTTTAATTACTTCACAAGTTTGACCAGCTGTGACAAGGATGCGGGCGGGGGGTGGGGCAGTCGAAAAACCATAAAATTTGTGTGACGTAATTTATGGATGGCCCCTTATTTGAACACAGTTCTTTTTTAGTTTGTTTTTTTCATTTAGGCCTATTTAAAGGTTTGATAGACTTATCCGAAAAGAATTTGGTCCCTCGGGGACTCTAGTTTTACATTAACAATATTTATACAGGCTTTTTTTTTACATACTTTTCTAAAGAAAGGCACTATTAATAATTGGCCATTCTACATTATTAATACCCTAATAAATATAATAATGTTATAAATTGAAAAATTAGAAAATATAAAGAATGCTTAAAAATAGATAAGTTGATTATTGGCAAAATAAGAGTGAAACAATGTACTAATTAATTACAATGTAAGTGAATTCCAAATGAATACAATAACTTTGCGAAATTATAGTAAAAAGGAAGAAAGACACGGCCAATCCGTAAGATGAAACACAACCGGCTGGAACTATATCTAAAGCAAACATGATACACACATACATGCATACACACATACATACACATGAGAGAAAAAATGCGAATTATTTGTATTATATAAAACAGATTGGAACAAAATCTAAAGAACACATGATATAAAAATGAGACAAAGAAAAGCTAAAGGTTAATTATAATTAGTTAAATATGAAATACAACAGGTTGAAACTTTATTTTAAGAACTCACATACATATGCGGAGAAAACAAAAAGAATAACAACAGGTGGGAACTATATCTAAATAATACAATATGTTATATTTGTAGGAGAAACATAATGGTTAAACAGTTATATAGAGAATAATAGTAGCAATATCTTAAGAACACACGACATATTAATGCATGAGAGCAAAAAGCCATAGAGGGCCTTTTATGTATATGTATTACGACCAATTGAAACATCTATGTCAAGTAGGGTATTTTAGATGTCACTGCGACTGCATATTAATTTTGTTTTCAAGATTATAATTTTGTGTATTGATCGCCTCATTAACCGAAACCTCCGTAGCTCTTTTAGGGAGAAAGAGAGAGGGATTATAGTGTGTTGTATTTCATGTATGAGCTACCTACCGTTTGCAGGTTATTAAGGTGTTTGATTATTAATGTATAATTTGTAGTGTGTTTTAAAGTTTGACAGTTCAGGTATGTGAGAAACTTCTGTTAATAAGGCGTTCTAAGATCTTATTGTTTATTATATAGTTAGTACTATATTTTACTGTGTTAAAATACTTTATGAGATAATTTGCTTATACTTTTGTGTTGTAACCAGAGATTGAAAATTCTAGTATGGATGAGGGTTTAAGCCTGTTTGTAATTATTTTTAAACAATTTTAAACATGGATGTCTGTTTGATAAATTATCAATTTATCAAGGGGTATCAACTCTAAATATTTATAAATCTTCATTATATTCACTAGGCGACAAGAGATGTCTCTAATAAATTATTCCAGTTTGGAAAGCTGACAATCTCTTTTAAGACTTGAGTTTGTTGCATGACCTCAGATATTGCTCATACAATAAATTTGATGCGATTTTCATAGGATGAGCCTTATTTGAGAGCTAGAAAAGGGACTAGAGAAACGTTCACTTATTCATAGTTAAGTCATGTGATCTGGAGCTGTCATTTTGATAAATATTATCAATTAGCTACCTATAAAATAACAAATAAATTAGGGTAGTAAAATGTTATCAATGTTGATCTAAAAAGTTTTTTGATACTCTAAAACAGCATATTTTTTAATTTAAGTTGGAATTTTTAATATACACCTTCTAAACTTTTTTTTACGTATTGCATTACTGACCAGGGGGACACACATGGCATCCAGTTTAGTAGCCTGTCTTGTCAACGTGTAATTTGACCAAATTTTGTCTCGCTTTGTTAATTAAAAAAAATACAACACACATGAAAAGCAACAAAAACCGTGAATTAAGTTGGGAGAAAAGGGCAGTGTTTTTCCAGTTTTTATAGCAAATTATTTCTTTGGAATAGAAACATAGTGTAATTTTATACACACGGTGATATCAACAGTTCTTGAATATCTGTTAAGAGCATAGCGGCATTAGATGACAAACTTTTCAAATGAAGAGAAAAAAAAACTCACTATTCTGAGACATCCTTGATACTTAAGTAATGTTGAGGTCACATTGTGAAGAAAATTAAACTCTATGTTTCTAATGAAGAATTATTTAAATTATTTTTGCCAAAAAGTGTATAAATAATAACTGCAAACATCTTTTCTCGTGTCCCGTACATCCATACCTTAACTGGATTGTTGACTTTTCTCTAAAACAAGCATTTGTTACATCATTGAGGGAGAAGGGGTTGGAAGTTGCAACTAACATCAATGCGCATGCCCAGTTCTCGCTACTACGCAGTAGGCTATTAGAGACGGACTAACGTATTTTAGCTGTCCCAATTTAGAACAGAGCCGAAGTTATATAGGAACGTTAAAACAATAAAATACTTTGTACAATACCCTGAAAGGTAGCAATCTTACGTTGATAGATTACATTTTGGCCCTATCTTGCAAGCTACGCCACAGCGGAAACTTGCAGAGTAACACTCTTGAGGCGCGTACAGACGGGTGTATCTTGTAATGTAATTGATGGTGTAATGTATTCATTCGTTTGTACACACAACGAGCATGTGATGTAATGTTCGCGCTGAGGTTCGTTCGGATCCGTCGGTTTTTGGAGCGAACACAAAGGCGCTCGCAGTTTACGTTTATACGTGATTAGTGGTGATTGTTCGAATGGTGGTCTGTTTACTTAGTTTATTTATGTTTTAATTAATTTAACGAAATCTACTTATTTACTTAGACTGACTTTTTAAAGCTACGAATATGTAAAATAAAGAGGAATTGATTGAGATATACAAAAGTAAAACCCGCCTCGATGGCGTAGTTGGCTAACGCGCTAGTCGTGTTAAGCTCAACCGCTGAGGACGGGGAGATCGAGGTTCGAATCTCGTTTGGGTGAACTGGGGGGTGGGGGGGTGGTACTAAATTGGTTTTCCACTTTCCCTCCACGCAAATGCGGGTTCACTTCCTCTAATTCAACCTTCCCAATTCCTAATCCATTAGAGTAATTAGTAGTTAAAAGCGTATAACCCGAACGGGTAGTAAGACGCGGTGCTAAATATTATTATTATTATTACAAAAGTAAAGATACTTTGTGGAACCAAAAACACCCAGATAACTACAAAAAACATTTGAAGAATTGATGGCTGGTTAGAAATTAGTAGTTAGGTGACCTGGTGGTATAGGGGTAAGGTGTTAGACTTCTATGCTGGCGGCCGGGGTTCAATCCCCGGTCCCGGCACAGATTTATCTGATTACCAAACCCTTCCTTCACCTCTGACCTCTTGTGAATGTGGGGAATGCCAGGCCTCCACCGCGGTTCGGATTCCAAGTTAAACTGTAGGTCCTTCATTTCATTTCACAATCACCCTACCTTTGCACATTAGCATAAGTGCGTATAACCCGAACGGGTAGTAAGACGCGGTGCTAATAATAATAATAATAATAGAAATTAGTACTTTTATGGAGATAGATGCGGAGGAATGTAAAGGAAAAATGATAAGTCTGCTCGCATCCTATCGAAGAGACGTCTAGATTTATTTTCCCCTTTCATTATTAGATACATAGTAATAAAACCAACACCGGCAACTAGCACCCGTTTGTTCGGCATATTCGTAGCGACTCGGTGGATAAGACGTTTCGCAGCTTGCTCCTGTGACGCACAAAGCATTCGCGTTACATTACACCGTTGCTTACATTACCAGTTACACCCGTCTGTACGCGGCTTTAAAGTAAACTGAATGTACTCTTATTAGTTCTTGATCTATTCCTCTTGGAAGTTGACGTCGAAATTGACAGCTGCAAAATTGGCTACATTTAATGATAATTTGCCAACTTAAGATGCTTTACACTTATTTTTTGCTTTCTCTTATATGTTATTTCTATGGTGATGTACCTATAGTGACTCCGCGTCACTGGTAAATCAGACGAAACTGGTGCCTTAGTTTGCGTGACCACTGATACGGGTTTATAATAGTTACAATTTTCTCATTTTTTTAAAAATAAAATTTCTTAGACTTAGCAGTTAGCAATTGTGTTCCAAGAAATTTATAAGTGTTGTATTTTACTAAGAAATGACTTCTTTGTCACTTAGCCAAATAGTTTTTCAGTATAGCAGATGGGTTGCGAGGTTTAAGGAATGTGTTTTTTCCCCCAGGCAGATGGCTATGTTCCTATTGAATACAATATTTGATTTACAACTATTTTATTCAAACCTAATCAGAATAACACATGAGTCACTCTTTATTGTCTTGGGTTAAAGTGTTCGCCTCAAGACCCGATCTTCGTGGGTTCAAACCCAGCCCGGGTCGATGGATTTTTCTTGGGCAATAAAAATTCTTAGTACAACTTCTTTCGGAGGGAAAGGAAAGTCTTCAATCCCAAGTCGATTGACTTGTAAAAGAAGAAATGTGAAAATACCTCCCCGCTAAAATTGGTAGGCCCTTTCGCGCTCGCTCATATAAATTGTCGTGTGATTACATAATAATTTGATTCAGAAAGCGCACGTTAAATACCTAAAATATATAAAAGCACGCTACATTTTTTCTCCCCGCCGCGTCTCACTACCCGCTAATGAGATAGATGGAAAATTATCCATATTTTCTTGGAGTGAGTGTGTGAAACCACCTTCCGTACATCCAGCTAGTATTAGAACCCTAACCCTCTCACCATTAAACCAGACTCTGTAAGCCAGACATTTAGTCCGCATGACCACCTATGCAGACGTTAACAAACACACCATGAATTGTATTGCCTTAAAAAACCATCTCTTTGGCGTGATGAGCTTTGGTAATAAATGGTTAAGAAATGTTTCGAACAAGACGTAAAACGCGTGAGAATGACTTACGCCGACACACGTGGTCGTAACCGCCGCGGCGTGAGAAATGGTCTCGTGGTGGGTGAGTCATCAAACCGGGGACTTATATCAAGGGTGTTGTAAAAATAAAATAATTACTGTGAGGTGTGTGGGGAGCGGGGAGGTACTCATAGAGCATTATCAAATAAAACGCAGGATATGACGCGTTACATTTTACGTTGAGAATTTTTTTTCTAGTTGTACACACTGGTGTAAAGTTATTTGCTTCTTACTGTGACGAGGGGAACAAATTCTAGTATTACTTTCGATTATGAGATTTCTTTCGCGCATACTTGTATATACGAATTATAAATTTTCCAACTGTCAATCCCTACGTTTATAAAGTTACCAACTTCATAACTCATCTAACATTGAAAAGAGATACCTTCTATAGTAGATTGTATTGGAAGTTTAGTTAATCGAGTTGGCTAGTAGCGCCGCTTTCACCGCCTACTAGTTTTAATACTTCTACCACCAATACTAGACTGTAGCTGTACCTTTAAGAAGGTAGGTAATATTTTAAATTGATCACTTTATAAAGTCGGAGTTTTTACGAGCCGTGACTTTTAGCTTTCCTACACGCAATGATGGCGAATGTCAAAACGTCACTTGTAACTTAAAACCATCCTTCTTTTAACCGGGGGGTTTATCCATACTTCCAAGCCCTTCCCCTGTGCTCTCAACTTTGCCCTTGTCATCTGGGTTGTGCTTTTAATAGAATTACCTTAACAAAAAATGCCTCAAATAAAATATTTGAAAGATTATTTTCTCAAATGTATTTATTTTTAATTCATACATGTAACTGATTTTAATAATATGACACGCCAAACTTTTGATTAACGAATATTCATTTTTGCTTCCGGTAATCCTCACTTGTGATGTCAGATCCCATTAAATACTCTAATTACCCCTTTCATTTGCTGTGAAGCAGCTGCGCCCTGAAAGGCAAGAGCAGGAATTAGTATTCCTTCCTTTAATCTTGTCTAAGATTGCTTTATTGCACCACTTCAGGATTCAGACTTGGGTATTTCTAGTAAGAATAATTTTACCTGCACTATCAAACTTTAAATGTCCTCACCTCATGGATAGCCCCATCTATAGTGGGAGTATAAAATGACATCTATACCCTGATTTTCGTAGGATTAATAGTATTTGGTAGTTATTAAAGTTACCAAAACAATTTTAATCTATCAAGTCACGTTATCTACAACTGTCACTTTTGATAGATATTATCAATACCTATAAAATAACGCCAATAATAATATAGTAAAATGTTGGCAACAAAGAAATATGCTTGAATTATTTAAACTGTTCTTTCAACCAAAGCCAGAGTATAGTAGAAGGTTCTTTATAGCAAACATTAACTTCCCAATGGATTAACCGAGCTAGTTGGCTTTTTATAACCAATTAAAAGAACAATAAATATAAATAAAGCTATTATGTTTTTTGTTTCGTCGTTGCGGAAACAAAGAGACTGTTTTCATTAGTTAGTGTTTCAATAATTTAAAAGCGCTTGGAAACAAATTGTTGTGAAAGTTTTGACTGTCAAATGTGACAGCAAATCAGGTCTTGCATAGTCCCCTACCATGTGTTTTGGCGAACGGATACATGAGAGTAGATCTGGTAACTTTTGCTACCTGTTAGTTATCTTCACTCCAAGGTTAGGTAATGGGTTATAGCCCGAACCCAAATGTAGGACTACTTGACCTATTTTGCGGAATCATCAGGCCTTTTAAACAAGAGGATCATGTAGGTGCAAAATGCCAAAAATAATCATGAGGATGAAGCTTACTAGTGTTTAGAATAAAATATGTACAAATTTGATTTAAAAAAAATACAAACACGATAGACAGTGACGTAATTTGAATCTAAGAAGTGTGTTTGACTCTTGTATTCATTTTCAACGTCGACCATGATTGTTTTTAACGCATGCGCAGTTCTATCAAACAAGTGAGTAGCGAATCTCGTGATTGTAAAAGAAGAAACTAGGCAATATGTAAATAACTCAAAACTAGCGCGCTTTTCAATTTTGACAGATAGAAACAAACATTTAATTCTTTTATGAAAACATTGTTCACTTTCATTGGGATATATTTCAATATTTATACTAAACCTGCATTGTATTTGATTTTTATCCCTAGTCCATAGCCAACATTTTATCTTTTGTTTTTATTTATTAGTTTTCTCTTTGGACTTGGAAGTAAAGAATAGAACATTTTTAAAATTTGATTTTGGAAGACTATCTATAGGGGACTTGGTTTTTTCCTTCTTCCTCGGTGTTGGTCTAACATGGAGCCAAATCTGTGGAGTTCCTAATTCATATTATTTTAAAGTGAATTAAAGGTTGTAAATTAAAGTACAAGTAGCAAAAATGGAAAGCTAAGTGTGTGTGCAAGAATTAGACTGTTTATTTCCGTTTAAATTGTGGAAGAGTTTGCATTACTAAATTGAAACAAATTTCTGAAGTTTGTATTTCAATATGGACTAATTCATGGGTGAGGTCAAGCCAACTCTTCAACTTTAAATTATTATTTTTTTCCTCTCCTATCAAAATCAGAATTCATTTGCAAACTTTCAGAAAGACAGACTAATGCAGAGAATTAAGTAACTTTTTATTTTATGTCTAATTTTTTTTTTTATTATATATTTTTCTCTTCTTTTTGGTTTCAACAATACTATTTTATACTTTATTAAACTAGAATTATAATTATCCGGAATTCCATAGGTAGGATTGGGATGTGGTAAAAAGGAAACAACAATAAATCCACAAAAGTGCCAACAATTGTTGTTTTATATATTTATTTTTTATTGTAGTCTAAATTACATTTTATTTCAACAATCCATTTTTATCTAAATTGCTCATATTTTATTTTAAGTATTCCTCAGTGGTCTCGAGTATTGAGAGTCATCGTGTCACTGTCTGAATTAGCCGAGGTAAATGTTTTTTTTTAATATTATTAATATTTTTTTCCCCTGGATCCTAGGAGTGGCAGCCAACAAATAACACAATTTTTATACATCTTGATGTTAACTATTGTTATTAAGTAAACAAGATTCAGAATACACTGATACTAGACAAAGTAAATTATATAAAATTATATAATACACATTCTTCTCTTTTAATATTCATTACAAGAATTATTATATTTTAACATTGAGTAATTAAATGAGATAATGTATTTAAGTTTAGACGTGTAGCTGTCCTATATTTTATTTACGTATGGTAATCCTAATATAGTTTTAAATAGGTATTTACGTATTTTAAGTGTAGACTTGTAGCTGTCCTATATTTTATTTACGTGTGGTAATCATACTATAGTTTTAAATAGGTATTTACGCAATCCTTTAATAGTTTACATACATGTAGTTTTCCTCTATTTTAGTTACGTATGGTGATCCTACTATAGTTTGAGTAGCTTTTTGTAATCTTAGTATAGTTTTTAAGCATTTGAAAACCCATTTCTGTGGCCTCGCGGTCCTAGGTAGGCGTCAATAATAAGGGTCACATTGAACATAAAAAATACTTAAAAGGCCCAAATTATATATAAAAAAAGTATTGTAATTATCTTTAAAAATAATTCAAACTTAGTATAGTATCATATCATTATAAAAATAAAAGTAGACCCACTATAAGTTGTTTGCATGTATATGAGTTAGAGGCCTATTTAACGTGCACTTTCTGAATTTACTTTTTTTTATCAGAATTTAACCCGGTACCCTTAGTACAGTAGACAGACATGCTACCCACTAAGCTAAGTTGTTGGACTTGCTTTATATAAAACAAGATTAACTTTTTTTTTTGTGCCAAATATTATAAGTATTTTTATTTCAAGCATTGGTTTTATTGCTACAGATGTATTCATATTGGGCTTTAAATCTTTTACTAAAGTTGACAATAATTATTATTTGTATCCAAAGTCGCTGCCAAACATTTCACTTATTTGATGCGCAAATTCAGCTTCTTTTTTTTTTATCACTGCCGAAGAAAGAGTCCATATTGGTTACATTAGCTTAATAAAAGGGTCGGATTGCATGATGTTTTATCATCCTAAGGTCAGCAGGCCGCATAATCATGGATATAGCCACGGGCTGTGAGTTTGACTTAACCTGGTCTAAGGCGTCACTATCGCTAATGACGAGGAGACCGGGGCTCGAATCCAGGTTGGATGACTTGATTTTGTCCCTCTCCAAAACTGTTTGCCTCCGTAAATGTCGGCGCACTCCCTCTAAATTCAACCTTCCTCGTCCTTAACCCACTAGAGCAGTGGTTCCCGACCTATTTTAGCTTGCGTAGCCCTTGGCAGGCCATTTCCATATAAATTATGCTCTTAATTTTTAGCAACTTGTTATACTTATTACACTAGTAGCTGTCATTTCTGATTTGTGTATTGCAACTGAAAATAAATGAGTTAGTATTGGGATTAAAAAACTGGCGCACAAGAATTGCGGACCAACTCATCCAAGCTCGGTAACACCCCTTACACGAACCGCGGGGTAAAAATAAATGCATAATTACTTTGATCATAATGGAACATGGAGGCTAGGTTAGGTTAAATTAGACTATATTAGATGTTAGAGGTTGAATGGAATTACAGGCTGTTCTGCAATTCGTGTGGACCGGCTGACAGGTATACTTTATTCCGCAATTCGAGTGCGCCCTAAAAAAAAATCTGATAATAAGCTGAATAAAGCGGGCACATATATTTTTACATCCAAAAAGCAAACGTTACAATAAAAACCAACACATTTAATTCATTTATTAGTAATGATAAAAACTATCTTCCGTTTGAAATTGAAATATTTTTTTTAGGTCAAATATAGAAGAAAACTCTCACTGCCCCTTACCATTTCGTTGAGTTAATTTCATAACTTTTGACTGACCTTTTGTCTTAGACTGCTGGCCATAGTAGCTCTTTCCGGCACTATTCATTTCGCGTACCCCCGAACGTCTTGGCACATACCCCACGTCGGGAACCGCTGCACTAGAGTAGCCCGTTGGGGCAGTTACAGTAGCCTCGTAGCTTCTTTGGTGCTGACTGACAGCTCACAGCTGACTTCTGACAGTCATCATTTAGGTATATACCTAAATTTTGACCGTCAGAAGTGACAGCTGCTGAACACACGTTTTTGCAGATCATATAGTTCGGCGTGGGGATACATAATTTGGTCTGGTAACTTTTCAAAGCCGTCAGCTGTGAGCTGTCACTCAGCACCAAATAAGCCATGGGTCTACTGTAGACGCTGTGCTTGAAAACAAATACAGGGCCGGCTACACGGAGCAGCACCGCATTTTTCCGGTGGAATGCTATCCATGTTTTTAAATGCAAGTGGCTACACGAGTCCGCACTGGCGCGGACGTACCGTCGAAAGAGTATTGCTCTCTACCTATACGGTGCGGTGCGGTGCGGACCGTGTAGCCACCTACCACCGGAAATAAAATGTTCGGGAGCTTCCGAACTTTGTTTTCGTGCGAACCCCTAAGCACTGTAGGGTTGGGCGAAACAGTGATTTTACGATATCGATGATCACAGTGACCTTGATTTTAAAAGAGCGGTGATTTATACCAGTGATTATTCACAGTGATTGGCAGTCCCTGTGTCAGCATTTGTAAAACTAGGTATTTCTTTCACAGCCGTTGCACGTGTGACGCTGTAGTCCTGGTTTCCAACAATACGTGCGAGATAAACAATATTATATACAACAACTTATTGAACAACAAATATTCTTCTTAATTATTAGCTAACTCAAAACTTTATTCTTCGTAATTAATAGCTAACTTAATTTTATGAAAATAGATGAAAACCTATGCAAGTAAAAATAAAAATACAAACTTATTTTTTAATACAACTCAGTCTATAAAGAATATAAAAATGGTTAGAAAATGCGGTGTGGTGCGGGTTGGCTTCGTGTAGCCATAACTTAATTGATTGATTATTTTCGAGCTCTATTGTTGGCGGGCTGAGGGATGAACCGTTATCAATGCGACCTTGAGCTTCTTGAATCCACCTGGCGCCTGTCTACGTGCGCCGGGCCGCCGGGAGACGTCAAACGTCAGTAGAGGTGCCGGGTCTTGTCTGGATAGGAAAGGGGNGGGGGGGGGGGGGGGGGGGTTGCATTGTTGTTTTTTAATTTGGACAAAGATGATTGTTGAAGGTCCTGTGCATTGTGAAACATTAACTGTAGAGATGCTATCCGTGATCTTTTGTGGAATTATGTACAGTAACCACGTGGCTTCTGTGTTGCTGATTGACAGCTCACAGCTAACTTCTTACAGTCAACATTTCGATATATACAGTAGCCCCATGGCTTCTAGTATGCGATGTTTTTACCAACTTAACCCAGGGCAGTAAACTTAATACTAACCATCCACTCCTAGCACTTTGATATTTATTTTATTTGGGACAAACTATATAGACAATAGGACTGGTCTTATTATTATTATTATTATTATTATTATTATTTACCGCGTCTTACTAACCATTCGGGTTACACTCTAAAGTACTTACTACGCTAATGAACTAAGAATTGGGAAGGTTTAATATAGATGAAGTGAACCCGTATTTGCGTGGAGGGAGATTGGAAAACAATTTAGGGAAAACCACCCCCCACCCCCAGTTCACCCGACCAAGATTCGACCTCGATCTCCCCGTCCTCGGCAATCTAGCTTAACACGAAACTAGCGCGTTAGCCAACTACACCACCGAGGAGGATGGGACCTATTATTTATTCGTCATTGATACTACTTTTCAAAATTGACGTATATAGACTCATACATGAAAGTATACCGGTATATGGTAATTATTTTTAACTGGGAGATAAAGATAATTCATATCTAGTAAGTGGTGTCAGAGGGGAAAATATTTATTCATAAAGTCTTAGATTATAATATTGAACTATTTAAACACATTTAGGCTACAACAAACCAGACGTTAGTGAGCGACACTTTTTACATTCACCCACCAAGTTTCTTGTGTTAATGCCCTCGGGATAGATTAAACTGTAGCGATATCTCGGACTGCATTCGTTAGCCTATTATTTAAATCATTAGAGAATTTTCCATCTCACATTTCTACTGTCAGCTACTGTTCTTCCTTTTTACCAATGTACTTAGGAATGTGTAAGCTACGCTTGACGGAGTAGTAAGACTCGGCGATAATACAAATAAATGATCAAAGTCCGTTTATCTACGCGTCATCTCAAACATTGTCATCTGAGAGATTTGTCTATGAAATTATATAATTACACTTTGTCACTATTGAAGCCATGAATATATTTTTATTTTTTACATGATCAAATTCCTACCCCAAGCTCCTCGTAGTTATTTTATGAGAGTTGTCGTAATATTGTCAGTACAAGTTTCCCTACCGAATTAAGTATAATATTAAAGTAAGTCCTTGTCGGTCGTATAGAGGAGGACATAGCCGTCCTTTGTGTAAGGTTTATAAAGCCACAGACTTTATTAAATAATAATAATAACTATCAATTTAAAACAATACCTCTGGCCACTATAATTATCTCAAATCACTACAGAACCATATGACCATTTTTGGTCAAAGCAAGATCGTTATAATCCACGCCGCTCCCGTGATCGGGTAATTTTTTTCAGAATACGCCGATCATTAATTTAAAAAAAAACTTGAAACAGGGTGAGAGGTTGATGCGTGGAAAAGGAACTACGCCTACTCTATATGACAAGACCAACCGTAGTGCATTCGGTTGGCATCGAATCTTGACTTCTAGGATAAGCCGGGTACACCATCCTTAGATAGTTTATTATTATATGACCTAAATTACCGGCGTTATGTCCGCCCACAATCTGCATATTAAATTCAAAGAACACAGCACCACTTTAACGCCTAAACCTGTCCTTGAGAGTCGTAGTACAGCTCCCCATACACTCGGCCGATGTTTTCCTGCTTGATTCAGTACATAAATTTGTACTGGAACCATGGCAACTATCACGAAATAACCAATGAAGTAAAAAATAGGACGTGCACTCACACGCTTATTGTGTTGTTCCTCCTCGTTCAGAGAGTATTATTATTATTATTAGCACCGCGTCTTACTACCCGTTCGGGTTATACGCACTTACGCTAATGTGTAATGGTAGGGTGATTGTGAGATGAAATGGAGGACCTAAAGTTTAACGTGGAATCCGAACCACGGTGGAGGCCTGGCATTCCCCACATTCACAAGATGTCTTGTCAGAGGTGAAGGAAGGGTTTGGTAATCAGATAAATCTGTGCCGGGACCGAGGATTGAACCCCGGACCCCAGCACAGAAGTTCGACACCTTACCCCTAGACCACCAGGTCACCTTTAGAGAGTAAAAAGTCTATGGCGTCAACCCGCAAGTGCATTATACCGACGGAGCGGCAACCCCATGCTGTCAAAGATGGTGCCAACATTTGCGGATGGATGGTGTCATGTGGTCAGCACAACTAACTTTCCTGCCGTTGATCTCTGTTTTCTAGATCGAAGTCGCTATTTTATTCAAATAACTCCTCAATTGTCCTCATAAGGCTGACCCCATTCTAGACCCATTGCTTCACATACACTCTGGAAGCACCGCGGGCCGAACCAGATACCTCTGGATCTGTAGACAGAAACTCTTACCACTAGATTACAGAGGCGTTCCTTGTTTAGAGAATAATTAAAAAGTATATAACTATCATAAAATTGATTGTGAATGTGGGAATTAAAATATTAATTTATATTTTGAAACAATTTTTTTAAACCATATAATATATACATTTATAATTTAAATGTCCATCAAACTTTTTTCAAAACAAAATATTTTGTTCTGCTTATGTTAGAAAGACCAGGAAATGACTGTTCACTTTACTAATGTAAGACTACGCATATCCCTTACGTGCTACCAAGTTACGCACAAAGTTACTACAAAACCTTTTTTTTTTACCAGTTCACCTAGCACTTAAGTTTATTAACAACTTATTCAGAGACAAAAGAGATTGGGAAGATAACTAAAAATAAATGCATCCACATTAGCGTGGGAAAAAGAAGTGTAAAACCACCTCCAGTGTACACAAAACGATATTCGAACCCCGACCTTTCCACTCGGTCAGGAAATAAGAATAACGCTATCCTGGTGGTGTCTCAGACCGCGTGTCCATCACTCTCAAGATGTCCTCGTGTACAGTAGGAGTGATAATCGCGTACCTTTCTCTGTGTCCTGTCTCCCCACTCCCCGGTTCACGCCACGGAGCCAAACATGGCGCACAGCTGTTGCGCCCATCCTAACAAGGCGGCTCTAGAAACTCTGGGTAATTACTTCGTAATTTGGGTTCAGCTTCAGGCACACACAACTAAAAGAGTTTCATTTATACCCCAATCCCCGTGCAGTTAATTAAGAACCGTTGGAGGGAGGGATGGATGGATATAGAGGGTGAGTTTTCTTTCTGTGCGCCTTGAATTCCACAATAACTGTCTCATTACCCGGCATCGTGGTGTGGCGGTTAGCGCTCCAGGCTATCAACCCAGGGGCCCGGGTTCGACTGGTACAATGGTATTTTTCCCGAAAGCGGGATGATCCCAAAGGTCACTAGGGGCTCAAGGCTTTGGTTTGGCTAAGGGTTTATATTGGTTCCACACCCTCATTAACTATTTGTCATCATCACCACCACCTCAATTCATTGGGACATGGAAAGAAGAGCCTTTGACGATCAATCAACGATATTTAATATTTAAAAAAAAACAATTTAGTTTATAAAAACATGTGCTACGGTTTAATATTTTAAAAAAGGTGAAATTTGAAACCTAAGACGCAGTTAAATTTTAACTTTAACATACGGTTTGATCAGAATGTTTTCTTTTATGATTCAACACTTGTATAATTTCTAAAATGTACATTTCATAATAAAAATGGAACAACTTTGTTGAGCAATTTTTTTTCTCTTTAATTTTAAGTTTCTACGTCCATTTGTAAATATTCTAAAAATATTTTTCATGGTCTTCAATATAAAGTTCTTGGGGCAAAAAGCTGTTAATTCATATTGCCCGAATGAATATGAGTCGATTGTATTCTTCATTTACACTCTTAAGGTAGATGTAGTCCGTCAAGCTAAAGCTCCATGAACAGACTCTGTATCCGTAGGTCCGTGATCCGTAAGACAATCCTGAGTTCTGACCCGTAAGTCCATACTCCGTAGAAGTTGGTCAACTTAAACTTTCTAAGGACAAGTTTATACGAACTACCAATCACAGATAGTGAATATGTGCGCGCACACAGAATTATTATTATCATTATTATATTATTATCATTATTATCACCGCGTTTTACTACTACCCGTTCGGGTTATACGCCATTCCCTACAGTCACAACTTGTGATTAACACACGTCTTGTCAGAGGTGAAGAAAGGGTTTGGCAATCAGATACATCTGTGTCGGGACCTAGGATTGAACCCCGGACCCCACAGAAGTCTGACACCTTACCCCTAGACCACCAGGTCACCCACACCGAATTAAAAGCACCAATGTCAGTGAAAGGATCAGTTGCTAATTATAAGTTTGATAGTTCAAATCGTGTAGTATCTTTACTGTGATTGTACTTAACCTACATTTCTAGTACATCCTGAAAGTCCTCTCAAAAAGTTGTTTTATAGTTTCTTTCATCAACCAGCTGACTGAATGGCGTTTGTAGGAGCCTACGACCGCTACCTTTCAAGGTAAACCGAGTGTCCACTTTTTGAAATAAATATGAGAAATGAATTAAAAATAAGTGACTTCAGACCTTTTATATAATTATTTTATGAAATTAATATTCTTATTAATTATTCTATCAAATAAATTTGTTTCTTTTGTAAAAAAAATAATTATGGCAATGTAATACCGCCCTTAGACCGTGTGAACACAACTTAAGGCTATAAACATTTAGACCGCGTGCCCACCCACCTATGCTGGTTTTTGTCTTCTTTTCTTCATATCTTCATAATGGATCTTTGAGTAAGGAGTCGGGCTCATCTCGTCTGGCTTTGATAGGGAGGTCGTGGCTATTATCCTGACTGGGTATCTCGAGGGTGTTTTCGTCACCAATAGTTTCCCACTCCCCTCGCTAAGTCGAGTAAAGTACCTCTAGATTTTACCTTTCTCATCCCAACCCACATTCGCCTAGTTAAAATGCGTATAGCCCGGACGGGTAGTAAGACGTAGCGGAGAAAACAAATAAGTAAAATGAGGATTGTGCATGCATTTTAAAGATAGTTGACCTTGATTAGATAATGAATAAACCACCTCCGGGACTAAATTTAGTTTTTATATAGTTAAAGGGGTCTTGCAATAAGGGCCAGTTTTATAGTCAAATTTAGTACGCCTCAAGTGCGGTGCTACACTAAATACAAGACGACACCTACCTAAACCAGAATGGAATGGGCCAGTTTCCTATGCGAGAACGGCCCATTCCATTCGAATTTAGGTAGGTTATGTCTTGTATTTAGTGTAGCGCCGCACTTGAGGCGTACTAAATTTGACTATGAAACTGGCCCTAAATCTTTACAGTGTAAAATTGGCATCGTTTATTTTTTTTAAACGGCTTAAATTTGTCTTACCTCAATTTATTCTCCAAACCGTTCCGTTTAACTATTGCCAGGGAGGCCCTTCTCCATAAGCATATAAGTGAAAAACTAATAAAAATAATGAAACAAAAACTAGTCTGTCTGGGCCAGCGGCGTGACGGCTTGTGTTGGTTGGCACTGCGCGTATATAGGTCATTTTGCAGACGCAAACAAAGGTGGGAAGGAAACAAAGGACAAGTTAAAAAAAAAATGTAACTGCGCAGCGGGTGCTCAAGCGCTGGCGGCATTAGACACCATCGCCTCAAATCTACAGCCGACAGGACCAACCTGAAACACTTTGTCCTCAAATGACGTCATGGCCAGAAAGATAATGGCTGCCTTCGGCACAGGTTTAGTGACCAGGTATGCGAGGTCTTGAAAATAATAAATACAGACCCTCCGACTGGGTCTAAGTCGTCATTACCGCGTTAGACTGGCCTGCTGATGATGCGGGATATCGGGGTTTTAATCCTGGTCGGATCTACTGATAGTGGATTTTCCTAAATGATTTTACACTCTCCTTCCACGCAAATCCTGATATATTACCTCTAAAAGGCTTCCTTCCTCATCCCTACCTAGATTAGAATAATTATCATATATGCATATAAACCGAACAGGTGATACAAAAAATACTATTCAATTTTCGTAGGGAAAAACCTTTTATCTTGTTCTTTTCACCACCTCTTACTACCCGTTCGGTTTGTACGCACTTACGCTATATGTGTAATGGTAGGGTGATTGTGAGATGAAATGAAGGACCTACAGTTTAACGTGGGAACCGAACCACGGTGGAGGCCTGGCATTCATCACATTCACAAGTTGTGATTAATACACTTCTTGTCAGAGGTGAAGGAAGGATTTGGCAATCAGATAAATCTGTGCCGGGAGCGAGGATTGAACCCCGGACCCTCAGCACAGAAGTCCGACACCCTACCAGGTCACCTACATATAGTTCAAGTAATGTCATGTGGTTTGTAGCTGTCACTTTTGATAGATACTATAAATACTGTACCTTTAAAATAATTCTAGTAAAATATTAAAACGTTATCAATTTTTGGCCTATAAAACAAATGTTAGTATTTTCTCTAAGCTCTTTCCAACCAAAATCCTACTGTACATGGCGACCAAGAGATCCGAGTGCTTCCGCCATTACTGTTTCCCCCTCCCCCCCTCCCCCCGTTTCGTTTTGTTTATACATCCTCTTTTTTTATAGTCGTAAAGCGTGAAAATGTTTGTCCATTAATAGAATAAAAGAGAAAGTAATGTCGTAATCTGCAATATTATTGAGGCTATCCTCGTCGTCCACCAATTTTTTGTTAGTTTGTGTAGTTTGCGATTTTTTGGGTCTTTTTTTCAATAATCGTCACTCCCCGGGGCTTTCCCGAATAAAACTATCGTCGAATCTTTTGAGTTATGATAGTATTTTATTGTATTAATCTCTTTGTCGCCTAAAACCCCTAACGGCCCAATGCTATTTACACTCCAATTTTAATATAAAGGGAATTTTAGAAAATACAAAGATTTTTCGGCAAAAATTAATATTTTACTACCTGCCTCGATGGTCCATGGATCCCCGGGGGTCCGCGTGCTGTTCCTAGGGGGTCCGCGACAACCACCAAAATGTAATCAAATTCAAAGTTAAAATAATAATTAAGCAACAATAGGCCTAATCTTAATCAATAAAAAGCTTCCCCCTCCTCCTCACCCACCTGCGCAATGCTACATAGAAAACAAGTATAGAAATAGACTTGACATAAATTTTCTTTAAATCGTAACTAACTTTTTTTGTGAAACTTTTACTATTACGTTCATTATTATTACAAATAGTCCTAGTGTAAAAATAAAAGTATGTAAAACAGATTTGACTCGGATTTACTGTACCAAATTCTCAATTTTCTAACATGGATTATTAATATGGGTGGGAGGGGGGTTGCTATTTTCTCTACGTAGAATATATTAGATTATAGTGATTATAAAAAACGGGGGTTCGCCGATCTCAAAAGAGCCTCTTGGGAGGTCCTTGACTGGTAGGTAATAGGGAACCACTGGTCTTGGTTGCCACTCGCGTGTTAGACTAGACTTCCGATGACAGGGAGGTTGGTATTTGAGTCTCGGTCGGTTGTAAAGCATACTAAAGGTGGCTTTTTCAAAGTGGTTTCTCACTCTCCACGCAAATGCGGGCACACTTCTAAATCCAACCTTCCTCATTCCAAGCTCATTAGCGTACTTGGTACATAATAGTAATGAACCGGTAGTAAGACGTGGAACTAAGGAAAAGCAAAAAATAAAAATAGGCCTACTATGTTATTAGTGTTGTATTATAGGTATTAATAATATCTTTCAAAATTGAGAGCCACCGATCACAATATGACCTGACGTACGAATACGTGTAAGTAAGTAGATTTAGTAACTTTTCAGCTTCGAGAAGGGATTTTTCCTATTAAAACTCGACGTTTCAACGCATGAGGTGAGTAAACGAGAATAACTGCGCCGACAGGTCTGGGAAAATGGAAACATCTGAAAAATTATCCTATTTGTATCAGTCTTGAACTCAACCACTTCCTCCAAGACAAATAAAATGTGAATAGTTTGAATACTTTATGGATTTCCTCGTTCTTTACATCTAGAAAATACTTTTGAACGCTACTCGAGATCCACCTGTTGATATACCATAAGGGTCAAGAAAATGCCGCACACCAAACAGAAAGCACCGTCTGAGGTCCGATCCTAAGCTCATTCTGAAGGGTCCTGGGTTCTATTCCAGCATGACTAATAAATGTATCTAGAGTGAAATTGGGGCATCTCCTTTTACGGTGATGAAATAAAATTCGAGAGATTGGGTCGTATGACTGTTCTAGAACTGAGCAATTTTGCAAGTCGTGTGTTGATAAAGTTGATCGGCTCATAAAGTGTAAGTACGTCAAATAACCCAATTTTATTTTTTAATGCAACTCGCTTCTGTGTACAGCGTCAATCACGTCTTGTTTGGCGAGGTATGTTTTGGTCTCCCCACTCTCTTTTTATACAAATTCGGGGTATACTTCTAAATTCGACCTTAATCATCCCTACCACATTGGTATACTGTACATATATAGGCGACCCGGACGAGTAATCAGAAGTGGAGCACGGACCTATAAAGAAAAGCAACAATCTATCTCGCTGTCATTTTCTGTGGATTCTAAGCACGAAATACGGAAAGGGGTTGATTTCCACCCACCCGGTTGTAGCACCAGAATGCTAGGCCACTCGAGGTGAGGTTGCTGACTTAAGTGGTTCGTCCCCTATAAAAGAACTGCGGGATTGTCTTCTAGCGATCGTCAATGAACCACTCACATGTGTGTGCATATAGAAGGCGGCGGGAGTCGGCTGCAGAATACGTAATGAACCGAAGCCGCTCCCATGAATGAGAGGGTTCTCTTTCCTCTTTCATCTAATAGTATCGTAGTAGCCTACTGTAATATTGTCTGGCGCGATGACTCACGCCACAACTGTCGGAGAGAACTATACACGGCATTTCCGGCGGACTTGCATCGTATGAGGGGGGGAGAGAGATGGCTGCTGCCCGCCCTGTGCCTCGTTTCCTGTGCCACGCCGCTGTCGACGGGAAGTTATTTTCTGCGCCCGGAGTGTTCTTGGGAGACGTCCTGCAAAAGTTCGTTGCATGCCAAGCGCATGGGAGGTCGCTCTTTGAACCCAGACGATTGTTTTGATACGGTGATGGGTGAAGTTTTCGCTGACGCTTTAAGTTAGGGGGTCGGCCTACCGGACCTATGCTAGGCCACATTGTCATAGTTAGAATGGGAACGTTCCCAGGGCGCTAAATATACTAGCAATATTAGTAACCATATAGACTCAATTTTTTAAAACAATAACCTGTATAAAATGTTTTCTTATTATTTTGTAATCGGTACTAAAGTCGCATTGGAAGAGATCTGTAATAAAAAGACAATTATTACAACTGTAATGCCGGATTCACACATGAAGCTACGCTAAGCTTTGCTGCGCTATACTATGTTTTAAGATCGCTAGCCAAGTATTTAAACGAACACGTTCATACATTGTGCTATGCGAGCGAAATCGTGGACCGGGAGATTTTTACATCTCACTCGCGCTACGTTTTGTGCTGCGCATGCGCACATTGGACAAACCCACAAAATACCATGTTGTCTTGAAGACTTCAAATACTCCACTAAACCTTCCAAAGTATAGCGTAGTACAGCTCACTGTGAAACACGAGAACAAGTGTCGCACAGCGTAGCATCGCATAGCTTTATGTGTGAATCCAGCATAAATGTCCTATATTTTTATCTAACCGTATTTACTACACTCTCTAAGGGCCAGTTTCATAGTCAAATTTAGTACGCCTCAAGTGCGGCGCTACACTAAATACAAGACGACACCTACCTAAACTTGAATGGAATGGGCCGTTCTCGCATAGGAAACTGGCCCATTCCATTCTGGTTTAGGTAGGTGTCGTCATGAACTTAGTGTAGCGCCGCACTTAAGGCGTACTAAATTTGACTATGAAACTGGCCCTAAGTCTGACTATGAAACTGGCCCTAAATGGCTTTTGTGTAATTGTGTAAATAACTTTACCGAAATAGGGGCATCAAATGAGCGAGCTGCAATATTGGTCACTTGATCTAAATTTCAAGTGCATCTAATATGGTATACCATTGACAGGTAGGTCGAGGCTTGAATCCCGGCTTGGTGTACTGGGAGGTGGTTTTCTCAAATGGCGTTTCACCATCCCTCAATACAAATGTAGGTACACTTCCTCATCCCAATAGTGTTTAAATGCTTCTAACTCGGATGGATAACAAGAGTCGGAATTCATTTCAGTAGGAAGACAGCAACCTCAGACTTTCAGAAATCCAGGCTCCTCCACCCTAGTTAATGTTAGAAAATCGAATGCTTCTAGAAGATATTTGTAGTGGTCCTCGTTTGGATAATTTTTGAAAATTATACTCTTAACAGCCAATTAGAATATTGCTCCCCAGAAGTTTTTTAAAATTTGGATATTTCTTGAGGCTGTTTGGAGTAGTCCTTTGGCAAATTTTTGAAAATTTTGATGCTTCTAAAAGCTTTTTTTAAAAGTGTCCATCAGATTTCTTATTTATAAATCAGATTCCATAGAATTTATTTTAAATGTTCCTCAACCAGAATTTTTTTTTAAGTTTGGTTGGAATACCATAGAAGCTATTTGGAGTGATTTTCGCCTGCTTCTAAAAGTTCTTTGAAGTGGTTTACCTCCAGCAGTTTTTTTTTAAATTGGCTGCACTTAGAAGTCATTTGGAAAAATCCTTGACTGGATCTTTTTTAAATTAGTTGCCTTTAGAATCTATTGAAAGTAGTCTTCCCTCAATACATTTTAAAAAATTGAGTGCTTTTTGAAGCTAATTGGAGTGGTCCTCATTTGTATTCTTTTTAGTACTATATGCATATAGAAACTATTTGGAAGGGTCCTTCCTTGGCAAATTTTCTAAAGGTGAATAGAATGCCTCTTAAATTATTTGAAGTTTGATACAAAGCCATCTTTAAACTTGATATTATAAATTTCGGAAAATTTTGGAAAGGGCGCTGGGGTTTGAACCCCCATACATCCCCTCCCTACATCCATGTATTCCCCATAATAGTCCCTGTCTTGATATACAACTTCATGTACCCACTCGCGCCTTCCTCGCCCTTCCACTTAAAATAAGAACTTCCTCTAAGAAACAACTAAGTTTATAGTTTTGAGGAAGACATTTTGCTACTAAAGAAATGCTGGGTGACCTGGCTGTCTAGAGGTAAGGTGTCAGACTTCTATGCTGGCTGCTGGGGTTCAATCCTCGGTCCCGGCACAGATTTATTCTGATTACCAAACCCTTCCTTCACCTCTGACAAGACATCTTGTGAATGTGGGGAATGCCAGGCCTCCACCGTGGTTCGGATTCCATATTAAACTGTATTTCCTCCATTTCATCTCAAAATCACCCTACCATTACACATTAGCATAAGTGCGTATAACCCGAACGGTTAGTAAGACGCGGTGCTAATAATAATAAAGAATTGCTGGTCCGCCCCGGTTCGCAACCCTGTCGCGTGTAGATGCCCCGCTGCGCTCGTAATCGCGTTTCCCCGTCTTGTAGCCTGTGTGCACTTACCCTTAGTTTTATTTATTTGAGGTATTCAACTTGCACTTTCTGAACCAACTGATATATCAGGTCACGAGAACTTCTTTGAGTGAGAGCGAACGGTCCTAACCAATTTTGCCGAGAAAGGAATTTTCACAGACATTCCAGGGTTTCTTTTATATGCCACAATCGACATGAGACCGGCGGCTCTACTTCCACTCAGAAGGAAATTGTGCTAAGGATTTTTATCACTCAAGAAAAATCCGCTGACCTCGGTTGGGTTTGAACCCACAAACGAGTCCTGAGGCGAGCATTTTACCCCAAGATCACCAAGGTCAACCATGTGCCTATAGCATTTCTCAAAACCTGACCTACCCGACGTCTTTGTATGGATTTATCTGCTCATGTACAAAGTAATATAAATATTCATTGAAAGTCCACGACTTCAAACAAACTTGTCCTTCTTAAAACGGCTTGTTTTTAATCTCTCTCGTGCTTTCTAATTTTTTTTTTCCCTATGACCCTTGGGATACAGTACAAAATCTGTCGGGGTCATTTCTTGAAGGGATCAAACTCCACGTGATAAGGACGAAAAACAGTGTTGAGTCAAATATTAAGAGAGGTCTACTTGTTTTGCCGTATTTGTACATCAACAGTGGTAATCAAATAATTGATCAACTTTAAAGAAACAGGGATGGTGTAAACTGTAAACTATAATAGTTTTGTTTCACTCTAGTAAAAAATAAAACATTGTTGTTAAATCATTATATAAATAACCTCATATTAATGTGGATTATATTTTAACCTAATATGTTCGATGTATAGCAGTCTTTTTTTTTTTAAATCAATTATAAATCAAAATTAGGGACAGATTAGGAAACTAAGAACTCCTTTACAAAATCATTTTATTTTATTTTTAATGAATTTGATATATTTTTAATCAATATCTCTTTAATGTGACTCATTCAAAACCGTTACTTGTTAGTTGCCCGCAGTTGCTGGTACAAGCTGGCTATTTCTTGAATATTGGGGTTCGAATCCCGGTGAAGTGTAGTGAGATGTTTAATTCTGAATGGTTTCCCAATCTCCCATTCCATAGATCCTTACGATTCCATATATGAATAGTTTGAACGTATATATAGTAGGACGCGTGCCCATTATTTCTTGAAACGTTCTAAGTCTATCATTCATTGTGCCATATATATTAGGAATAGCTTGTGTACCAGTATTCAATCGTTTTAGACATAGACATAACCAGGGATAGAAAAAAATAATAATTCCTGGACATGTATTAGGTCCCCTCTAACATTTAGTATACGGGGATCGACAAACTACTTAAATTGAATTAGTCTTTGACGTTGCGTCTATAAAGGACTGCGATTGGAAAGATTGGGGGCCATTCGAGTAGTTTGTAAATGGTGACGATTGGCCAGTTGGACACATTAAGTGAGATTTGTAAATGACTTCGATTGATCATTTTGAGACGTAAGTTTTTGTACAAGGTTGTGGTAGACCGATAGTTTGTAGATGGCCAGCTGGTGTCATTGAATGCATTTTATAACCAGCATCGATTGCCCGAGTATTTCTTCATTTTACGCCAGTAAAAGTAGCAATTTTCTTATATGCAGGAGTTCAAATATATATCAGTAACTGAAAGTTTAACTAGTTGTTGGCTAAAATATGGAACCAAAATGTCTTGATGTTGAGTGGAAAATGTGCTATTATTATTCTTCATATTATTATTATCATCATAATCATCTACGGTAGGAGTATAAATGACAGCTAGCAGAAGGCTCTTCATTGCAAACATTGCCTGCAAGTAAATAATGTCACCCTATTCGGAAGTTATTATTGAAAATATAAATAGTATTACTAAGAAAATAAGTATTTCCGAATAGGTTGACACTAGTTATTTGCAGCCACTGTTAGCAATAAATAACCTTTTGCTAGGTGTCACTTATTTACCACCCCTCCTACCGCGTAGATGGGCTATATAAATCATATTCTATATTTTAATAAATACAAATACTACCTTTTGCATCTAAAAATAGGTTACTTAGAATGCTTCAAAAGGCATTCAATTAATATTTAACTGATACAAAATGAATATAGTACATAAAATATTTCGCCAGTTAGAAATGTATAGTCTACATACTTCTTTTTGAGACCTGCTTATAGCCCCATTATTTTATCCGAAACTGGTTGAAAGCTAAATGTAAGCACTCTACCAGGTGCTTTACGAGCCTTTAATCATATTTACATAATATAAGGTATCGCAGCATTTATAACTACCATTAATAACATGTCTGGCAGATAAGTAGGTGTCCTTCCGAAAACGTAAGGCCCGCCCTAGTGACACAGTACAACTACGCATAAACATATAGTTTACACTCATTTTGATAAATTGATTTATAATCTCTTGGTATAGTATATATATTATTCAATTGTATCATTTGGTTAATTTAACTTCTTTTTTTTAAATCTGTTTTTGCACTTATTCAATGCGGTATCAATTTTTTTACATCTAACGGGATCTTAAATAATAGTTTATCCAATACTGAACTTATCTTGTTTTAAAAACCCAACACTATAATAATTTTTCAAACTTGTTTAAATCTATTTACGTTCACATATATGTATGAGTAAATAAATAGTTGAAACTTAAATTAATTAACTGTCTATACTAAATAGTGACAATTAATTCTACCACGTTGCAAAATTTGTCATAGATTTTCTTTTAAACCTTGTTCAATATTGAGAGTTTTCAGAGGAAAATTTTGTTGTTTAGATTTCCATTTGAGTGATAGCGGATTTAAAATGACGATGTTGGGCAGCAATGATAACGATACTGGTTTTTATGATGATTACGATGGTGTATGCCTTACTTCGCACTTGATATCACACGGCTATGATGATCTGATCATATTTATTTTAATAATTTAACTTCAGTACTGTAAATTTGATATTAAAATGGTACCGTTTTTGATCATTTACGAACTGATACGGAGAGCCTGAGCTAGGGCTGTTACAGACTGAGATTTTCTCTTTATTACTATTTTTGTGTGTGATATTACTTTGTTTCTTTGTGGATTTATACGCACAAGCTGCTTATATATGACCTACCCCTTGCTTCTTGGACCCATTGTCATCAGTGTTAAAACTAAGAGTAGAACTGGGAACCTGATGTTGTGAAGGCTAGCTTCCTATTTGGCACTAAGGGAGCCAGCATGTCACATGATATTTTAAATAGAACGATGTTGTTTTTTTTTCATAGGAAGAAAGTTTTAAAACGTAATTTATTGAAATTACTTCGAAAACGCCTAATCCTACATGGATGAAGTATTTAAAGGAAAATACACTTTATCCGTTACTTTTTAAATAAATTAGGGAGGTCCAAAACAGTATCATTACAAGCTTATCAACGAGTCTTATTTATTTTTGTAAAATATTTTTCACTCGGTTAATGTTTTATTAGTCTTACCCTCCTTGATGGTGTAGTTAGCTGACGCGCTGGTTTCGTATTGAGCTAGACTGCCGGGGACGGGGAGATCGAGGTTCAAATATTGATCGGGTGAACTGGGGTGGGGTGTTCCCTAAATGGTTTTCCACTCTTCCTCTACGCAAATGCAGGTTCACTTATTCTATATTCAACCTTCTCAATTCCTAACCTATTAGGGTTCGGCCAGACTGACAAGCGAGCGAGCGACTGCGTGGCCAAACTGGCGAGTGAGTGCGTGATCAGCATTTAGCTATAAATAGTTGTTGACGAGGAGGCAAAGGTTCGAATCTTGGCTCAGTGAACTGAGGGTGGTTTTTGACATGTGATTTATTGTTGTGGTTTTCCCAACCTCTATCTGCACTAATGGTGATTTTTATTTGTAAAGGCCTACTTTATTATAATATTGAAGTCATGTCAAATTGAGAAGTTTTCCTAGCACTCAATGAACCAACATACAATAATATTGCTTAGCGTCTGTAAACTAGATTGTTCCAGCGCTAGCGCGCGCACGCTTGAAAGATAGAACCGGGTCTATCTTGTGAGCGCACGCGCTCACTCCAGTCTGGCCACCTCTCGTTACAACCAATGTGTTCTATTTTACTTTTTAGTCGCTCTCTCGCCCAGTCTGGCCGTACCCTTAGCCTCTTTAGTACTAAAGTGTATAACCCGAACAGGTAGTAAAACGTGGTGTTAAAATTATTATTATTATTAGTAGTAGTAGTAGTAGTAGTAGTAGTAGTAGTAGTCGTCTTACACCTAGTTGGATACATGTTGGATACATGTAACATGTCAAACGAAAATTGTATACATGAACAGTAGCAACGTTTGTATTTCCAAATTATTTGCAACATTCTATTTTCATTCTCATTAAAATAAAATAAACGGCCATGAAATTTTACAAAACAAGACCAAGTTTTACAATTAAACAATAGTCTAGGTACTGGTTGTCAAAACGAAACAGTCAACTTGCAAAGAGGGGAAATCTTAATCGCCTCTCTTGTGTTTAAGGAAGAAATGAAAATTTTCCGATAAATTTTCAACTTGAAAAGTTTGATCTAAAAATGTAATATCGAATCCCAGGGGAAACTGGTGTATTCGTAAAGGTGTAGGAGTACAATATTGGTCTACATTATACTGGGGGAACATTGAAGTTTAGTGACACTGACACATTTGAATTCGCATACCAAGCGCTATAGTCGATGAGTGTGAGAAGAGATTGAGTCGCTGCTATCACTTTGTTTTAGCGCCGCATTTTAGTACCTCTTCACGTTGTACGCTTGTATGCCTATACTAATTACTCTAATTAGTTATGTATGAGGGTTGAATTTAGAAGAAGTATACCAGCATTTGCGTGGGGGAAAAGTGAAAAACTGTTTAGGGCAAACCACCCCCCACTACATCTGACCGGGATTCGAAACCCCAATCTCCCCGTCTTCAGCAGGCCAGTCTAGTACGAAAGTGATGGTCTAGCCCAGTGGTTCTCAAACTTCTTAGTCACGCGCATCCTCTAAACAGGGAACAGGTGATTTGCGGACCCCATAAAGTAGAATAAATGATTTTTTTTAAAGTTGATAAATTTATAGTATATTTACATAGAAAAATTTGTCATAATATATTTTTAATGTAAATATAATTTCAACATTTATAATCACTGTTAATTAATGTGAGTAATGGAACTGCTTGTGTGACTTAAAAATACCATTGAAATCTGTAGCAATTTTAGTGTCTATCTCCTTAAGTCTCATTCCTCACTAAGACAATTTCACTTCACATTTTTTCATACCACATAGAGCAGAAAAGGCTTCCTCGCACAAATAAGTTGTTGGAAAAGGCATCAAATGTTTCAGTGCTTTTTCTAAAAGTTCTTTGACCTGGCGGACGAGAAAATAAATATAAAAAGTGAATTTCCAAATCATCCTCTCATAGATGTGGGCACAAGGGGTGTGGCCAACCCCCATCTTTCAACCTCCCTTTCTCGCCAGGATTTAATATGGGAAAGGCCTCCCCATTGTGTTTGATACTTACCAGCGATTAAACTTTTTATACAAAATTTGATAATATCTAATATATATATATATAT